>VOPJ01011705.1:0-28068 GCA_014673585.1 Semibalanus balanoides
TCCCCCATAAGATCAAAAAGTACATTAGCCCCTTCAATGATTGGCAATGATTCGTAAAATTGGAGTCGCTTCCTCACTATTTTGAAGTTTGAGCCACTTCTTGGCGGGCTGTAATTTTATTTCGACTGTTGAAAACTCAACATTACCATTCCGTCAGTGAACTTTAGACATCAAAATGCGTATGCAGTTCATTATATTGTCAACAATCTTAGCTTCTGTAACTATCCAAACAGCCAGAATGGCTATAGCTCGACTTTGGGCGTAAAAGTTAAGTGACGTTACCTTATAACACGGATAGACTTGTCAAGGTCAAGTTTCGGTGAATTCGTACGCCTCGACTCTGGGCGCGCTACTTGGACACGTAACAGTTGCGCCAAAAGAGGATGAGGGCAGCCATCTTTAACTTAGTGCTGAGCACAGCTGGAACCAACGTTTTGGAGTCATAAATAAAACAGTTCTTACCTATACATTGTTTTAGGGCAAGTTTGACCAAGAGCATACATGATTATTTATTCCCACCATTCATTCAAATTGCTTTTTTTAAATCATTTCCTTTAAAGGAAATGTTTCACCTTGGTATTGGTTTTGAACTGATATATACATTATCTTTGGTCCTTATTGAAAAGCATAAAAAATCAATCCCAAAACCTAACAATTTTTAAGCAATTTAATTTTGAATTTTGCAAAAGGTGATGTATGCAAGTGCCGCTGCTGATTGGTTAACAACCGTTTCAAGATGGTCGGTCCTGGGATAAAAATTCCTTGTGCTTATCGAACCTTGGCTGGATTATATGCTGCGAGACGATATCAAAAGACTTGTTTGTATACAAGTCGCCAGAATTGCTTACAAAGATTGTGCCTATTCTGTATAGCTCTCTAACTCAAAACGACCTCATTGTCCCAAATTTAACAACTTAACTTTTAACAAATTCAGTGACTTTTCGAGAAACAAATGTCACCATCGTTTTCAGCAGCACTTACTTCATATTTGTTACCACAACGGACGTATATTTGACATATTTCAGAAAGGGGAAACATTCTCTTTAAGTCAGTGCTGCACGAACGCTTAGGAATAGAACCATGCTGCTGCTGACTCAAAACCGGTGCGGCATAATGGAATAGGTCATCATACACAACGCGTTCCAGTATCCTCCTGAGGAGAAGGAGCAGGAAAACAGATCTGTAATTTGATGGCTCTTTTGTGTCGCCTTTCTTGCATGACGTAATGATGCTTGCCTGCTTCCATCTCCGCGGGAAGACACCGGACCTCACTGACAGGTTACAAACCTTTGTAATGGTGATGACCAGCTCTTCCGGGCATTCCGTGATTATACGATCACTGAATATATTAAGTATTTGGTATCTGTCCCGCACAGGATAACTAGACACCGGGTAGAACGGTAAGGAAAAAAAAGCCCAAATAAATTAAGACAATTAAATATTTGTTTTGTTATATTCTTTCTTCATAATAAACGAGTATGTGATTATGTAATCATTAACTTGTATTCCATAGATTTATTATATTTATTTCTTATTCAATCAGCAATCTTGCTGAAGCATGTTTCGGAATAGATATTTCAGTCCTTCGTAGCTTGACAGCGGTTAATCAAACACACTATGCGCATAGGGGCGCTGGCCTAGCATTAGAGTGACTGCGCCTACGGGCGCCTTCATCACATGCACACCACAGTCGGCATTGGGCGTTCTGGTGCATAACTTTTAACCCCAAGCCATTTCGACTTTTGCGCCGGATATCGAAAATCATGTAAGGTAGAAACGCAGTGTAGCAAGCTTCATAGCTTATGGTGCAGAAGTCGGAGTCAACAAATATGCCCCATAGATTCACGAGCCAGCCCTCGTCTGAACAACGTCGCTTTAAACATGGGAACCCTATGGTCTAGTAGTTTTTGAGCGCCCAAACGCCTGAGTGCTGCCAACTGTTACCGGTGGTGGCTGGTCCCGCATGCCTCGTTGGGACCATGGATGAGAAATCCATGGTTGGGACTGACCATGGTAAAACGCAGCCCGCACAACCGCTCCAGAAACACGTATGCGACTTGCGACACATGTTATCGGCTGGGTAGCTCAGGGCATGAGGAAGGTTCTGCACACTTTGATTAGTGAACTTGGCAGCAAATACCTCGTTCAGTGCGTCCACGCGATCATAGTCATCCGACATGAGTACACGATCAGAATAATATAGCACCGGTGATACACATGATTTTTTAGTTATACATTTTAATAACGACCAATAACGTTTTAGGGTTTCTCTTAAAATCGTCTCTGATCTTCCGCAAATATTCGAAATACTTAGAGCCTGACACACATTCAAAAGCACGTCTCCTGTCCGCGAACTCAGCCTGAGTCTCCTGGATGGAGCTTCTATGCAGCCGCCGAAACCCCAACTCCTGCAGCGGGAGGTGTGACCGCACCGCGCCATCAAACCATGGGGGTAGACGGCGCCGGAGGATCACTGTCGGGACGTGATCAGCGATGGCTGACTCCAGCAGGGTGTAGAATGTGTCTACTGCTTTATTGACTCCGACGTCCTCCAGTAGTCCACGGGATCATGGGAAGACTCCGGCGCAGGCTGTCAAAATCCGCCCGCTTGTAGCTGAGGCTGGTGCGCCGATTGAACACAGGCCGACCCGGCTCACCGGCACACTGAGCGTGGCGATCCCATCAATATACCCTGGTGGCGATTGCCTCCCTGTGGTCCGAGACGAGCAGGCCGTCCTGTACGATGACCTGCGCCGACATGCGGCGACATGACCTGCGTCCTGCGCCGACATGCGTCTGGTCAGCACTAGGTCGAGAATGTTCTCTCCCCTGGTGGGCTGGCACACCCACTGCCTCAGACCCGGAGAATGGTCGCCACATGTCCAGTCACAATGTAGCTGCACGTTTCGTCCGCTCTGCGCACGATCGAGCCAGCGCGGCTTCTGTGACACCGGCCCGCCAGGAGTCCAGTGCAGCTCGCGGCTACATTAACTCTCCGACGGACGACTACTCCTGCAGTCCTAGTGGCTGTCGCCGCCGTACAGTGGCTCGGCTAATCCCGTCACTTGTAGGCGTCCCGTCGGAGGGCTGTATTTCCGTGTCATGTGTTGCGTCGTCGTGCGGAGGGTCGCTCGTATACCCGTCTCCATATTGTAACCGTTCCGTACGTCGTCGGGACGGAGGGTAGGCAGCTATCCCGGTCTTAGTGTAGCTTGTTCGGGTTCGCAGGGCGGCAGCCTGATCCGTCCATCGTCGTAGCGTCGTCGCTCGGCGGTGTGTAGCTTTCATTCCCGATTCTCTGTGTAGCGTCGATCGATTCTCTCGCATCGGATCGAGGGTGGGTTATGCCTATCTCGGTCATCTTGTAGCGTCCGCCTCGTCGTCTGGGCGGTGCGGCTAAGTCTATCCGCCTCCTTCTGTTAGCGATCGTGGGCCGTGCCGGGTCAGCGACCTTCTCGAGTGGAGCTACAAGCCAAGCCTGTCACCTAGACGCCTCGCAGCCGACCGCAGCTCAGCATCTCGGTGTCGGCGGGGTCCGGGCAGAATCGTGCGCATCAGCTGATTATGTCGCGGAGTTCCGCAGACTAAACACACGACCCACGGCGAACCACTGTCAACGGCGGCAAGTGTGTATAGTGGTCGTCTGCTATGTCTTCTCCAGTTTTGTGAAGGGTAGGTCGACGGAGTCCGTCTGAGAGTCACGGTCTCTTGACGACCACTTCTTGCACGGTTGTCGGATCTTCAACCGTCATTCGTCAGATATGTGTACAAAGTAGTTCTCGCCAAACGATAGCCAACTCGCACTCGAATGTATGCTCATACATGCTAGTGGATAAAAACAGTCGATGAGCTACCTGTAGGAGAAGTAGTGTCGAAGTGGTCAAACCCGCTCTAATTAGATACTCTTCAGGTTAATATTGATGTGACCAGTAGTACTGAAGTAACCCGCTGCTCTTCTCAGGCAATACTATCCCTTTCGACTCGAGGTGTTTAATTGAGTCGCTGTGTACGGTCCATGATGAACGTAATCTCGTCTGTCCGAGGCGAGTTCCTCTAACCTGTGCAACAAAGGGGCGAGTTTTCACCTTTTGATGGCTCTCGGAGTCGTGCATACATGCAATCCCTCTATATCCGCGATGCTCGTGGCCACGTTCTGTCCTGGATATGGTGTGCATTTCATAGGGGCCAGTCAACCGTCAACCTTTAAATGCAAGAACAGCTTTGTATTTTCAGTGATTGATTTTCGTAACTGTTTCAGACGACGACACCAGTGTGAAGCTGGAAAAGCTGCCAGACGACGAGTTTTCCGACTACATCAACGCAAACTATGTCGACGTAAGAATTATGTGTATTTCAGCCGTCGCTGGTCTAGTTTATATTAATCCACGCAATGCTGGGGAGGGGTGTTATAATAACCACCTGAGGTTTTTGTGCGCACCTTATCCCCATCCTTTGAGCATCTTCTCTGAAACTGTAAACCCAATGTCATCTCAGGCTAGGTCACCTGGCCAAAACAAGTGACCCATTTCCGAAGGAAAAAATGTGGCCGTGCCGTAGCCACAGGTTTGGACCGACCAATTTGAAGAAAAATAATAACGAGATCATTGGTACCTACAATTTTTAAATCTCGGATTTTTAATTACGGTGACCTTAGGCTGGGTCAATTTCGTAACCTCATTATAAGTCAATGGGAAATATACAATTGCCTCATATCTGAGGATACACATCAGATCAATCAATCCCATCTGGCTCACGTAATCATAGGTAATTATTGACGATACAGGTGCATTTTGTGCTCTGTGATCCCTACAGGGGTAGCCGAAATCAAACAAGGTCACCAACACATTTTTTTGTAAATAACGCTTGACAGCATAAAGATAGATAACTGAAACTGGCAATAATGTATTTGTAAGATCGCCACGTCTCCTAATATAATGCAATATACCTTACTTGGCTCACTGCTTGACCTTGACCTGATTTCAAATTTTGAAGTTGACCTAGCCTGGTTATCAAGAATATGGTTCGAAGCGCTATGACGAGACAAACACAATAATCTAACAATGATAGCCTTATTTGTATGAGGCAAAAGGCATTCACGAAAAAAATACCAAAAATTGTCAGCATCATCTTAAACGACCTCTGAATTGGAGTCTTAACTATTGACCTGAGCTAAAGTTTATGGACACCAAAGGTGGTTGCGTTTTTCAAGAGTTTTCGATTGCTTGTGTTTCGCATTTTCCTAGTTATCATAATAGCCGTTTTCACGATGGATTATTTTGCGCGAAATGTTTTAACCCGCGCCCCACTGGGGGGGTGTTTGAACACCCCCCCCCCTCATGTTTTATCAAGATAACGAAAAAACGGCGGCGCGCTAGCGCCGCCAAATTCTGGCATAACTATTTCACGGATTCTTTCCGGACATATTTTTGCGAAAAATTCAAGTTTCGTTGTCAGGTCAGGTTCAGCGTCACCCAGGGTCAGGTCAAGTGAACCCATACCTTTACAAAAAAAACCGTTTGCGGTCGTGCCCATTAACTACAGTTTTTAAGGGATCGATATAAACTTTCAGGACATTACATTAAGCGGTCATTAGTAATCTACAAAAGGTATATGTTTGGATTTTGCATTTTGGTGACTCTCGTAGGTCGGGGTCAATTTTGCGCATCTCCCCATATAAGTCAATGGAAGCAATATCATAATGCTGTTCTTTGTCGACGATATCAGCCATTTCTTCTGGATTGATGTTATCATATTGATTATTATGTATGATCCAAGTGCAGGGTTTTGCGCATGGGAACTAACGCGGTCATCTTGATGGTCATCCGAGGTCTACCAACCCTTCTTCGTCAATAACCTGCCATATGAAGATAGAGAACTGGCAACTTTCACCAGTGTGTTATGTCTCGTCAAGACAACATCGTACTGATATGCAACATGACCTACTTGGCGTCCACCACTTGACTCCTTGACCTGAGGTCATATTTTTTTTTAAGTGAACCTTAACATGATCAAAATTTGACACTATTTCAAAGTGCCCTGACGAGACAAACACGATGCGTGCAACAACCAGATTTTATGGCGTTATGTCTTTGTTAGGGTAAGAAAGTAATTTACGATAATATTTTTTTTGACCAAAAATCAGCGTTTTTTACGTTTAATGACCTCTAGAGCCTAAAGCTATTGACCTGAGCGGTACAATTTTAGGACTTACTTGCGTATTGCCAAAATTTCAATGTGCTTAGCGATAGTTTTTTTTCGTTTGTTGTTTCTAGCGATAGCATAGTTTCCGAGATATTGGGGGTTCTGAAGGCGATGTCCTTCTAAAAAACTTGAAAAATTTTGGACTTCGAATGACCTCTGTGACCTAAGTTTTGACGCTGAGCGAAAAAAAAAGTCTGAAATAGTTTCGAAATGATTTTTGAATAACAATTCAACAATGTCTTTTGTTTTGCTCTACGTGCCATGGGAGCCGAGTTAGAGGGGGGTGTTCAACACCCCCCCCCCCCCGCCCCCCCCCAGTTCGGGCGAAGAAATGCAGAGGCCCAGTCGTGCGCGGGTTTAAAAACATCTTAAAGGGACTGTCCACCTTAACATAAGATATGAGTTGAGATAGCCATTTTGCGTTGCTTTGGCATTGAAATTATGTTTATGTATTAAGTTTTAAAACAACCACTGAAGGTCGAATCACAGAGAAAATTTCGAGTTTGATTTTTGCCATCTGTAACCATCGCCAGGCCCCCAATGTATTTGCATTGGTGGCCGTGAGCCGATGTCGTAGTCTCTCTTTGCTAAATTGTTGACTGATTACAGTCGACCTTGTTTTAACCTTTGGCCATACATTAGCCAAACACTAGTCCTACTTTATAACCGCGCGAGTTTTCTTATTTTCCAAAAAAATTCATAATCATATGACCGTTCATCAGCCCAAATATAAAACTGATTTTTTATTGAAAATTGAGCCTATGTTCGTGAGAAAACCAAATGTCATAATCGTGTTTCAGCAGCATTTCACTTCAATTTTGCACCACAAAGCGACGTAATTTGACCACATGTTTTGGAAGGTGGGACAATCCCCTTTAGATGTTTTGATATTGCTTTAGTATGAAAGTTTTAGCACCCCGAGAGGAAGTCCACCCCCCTTCCCCGCTCCCACCCACCCTCCTCCGCCTCAACCCACCATAATAAAAAAAAAACCCCCTTTTTTTTTCCCGCACCAAAAAAAAAATCCATTCCTTAACTACACAACTTTTGCTAGTGATTTTTGTCTTAAAATGCCTCTCGGAATTTTGCAATATGTTGGAAAGAATAAAGTATGTTAAAAAATTGCGATTTGGTGGTAATTAGCCAGATAATTAGGTATAGGTTAGCTGTGAGCTAGCTAGTAAAATATTAGTTGTAATTGTGATTTGTGACCTTCACCTACTGACATTTTTCAGAACATCTCGAAACATTTTAATCTCGGGCACGCTATTGGTCGCTCAACAAAGCATCCTCTTCTCGGCTCATAATGGACTCACCTCCAGCAAATCGTTTCTAGCAAGTTAATGCGCCATGCGAAGGCAGACCTATGATCAATGATGCTGCCAGATTGAGTAACTCATATGGCGGTATGCTTAACTGAACGAATGGACTCTAGGCGCATATGTTCTTTAGAAACGGACATTTTGTATTTCATAATCTGTAATGAGCTCATTTTCATGTTTCCATACTCTTGAATAATGATAATATCGCCTAAATCAGTTACTTATTTCTCTTGGAATATATCGTATACTACAACTTTTATACTAAAACATTTCAAAACATCTTAAGGTGTTTTGAAACATTTCGCGCAAAATAATCCATCGTGAAAAAGGTTATTTTTTTTTATTTTATTTTTTTTTTTGGTTCATTTGCTTCTAGCTATCATGTTTGTGTTTTATATCACAAAATACTCCCAAATATAGCATACTCCCAAAAAAGCCTAGCTGTTCGAGGGAGGTTTTAGACCCCCGGAAGGACCGTCAGGACCCAGTCTGGTGCGGTTTAATCCATTTGTAACAGCTATAATGATCTGATGATAATGTACGATTTATTATTGGTGGTCACAGGAAATCGTAAGCTCTTTTTTCCAACGTGTTTGCGTGTACATCGTGTCCTCCTTACAACGTATCCACCACTGCCGTACACACAATCTACTTTCGCATTATGTTTTGTAGTTCTTGTCAGGCGGCACACTAACCACGATCCATGATATTTGACAAATACGCTTAGCAAAATGTAGGTCGTCGTCGTCGTCGTCGTCGTCGGTCACTCACTCACTCACTCACTCACTTCCACTCACTCCTCACTGCCTGGTCTCTGTCTCTGGTCTCTGTCTTCTGTTCTCTGTCTCTGTCTCTGTCTCTGTCTCTGTCTCTGTCTTGTCTTCTGTCTCTGTTCTCTGTCTCTGTCTCTGTCTCTGTCTCTGCTCTGTCTCTGTCTCTTCTCTGTCTCGTCTCTGTCTCGGTCTCTGTCTCTGTCTCTGGTCTCTATCATCCATCTCATCATCATTTTATTTCCAAATCGAACACATAACAACACACACTGCAGTTGCTGATGCGGATTTGGTGCAAAAGGCTGCTTAGTCAGCACCTTAGTATCGCGACGCAGGCACCTCTGCCTAATACCGTTCCTGAATGCTCCCTTAAAAACTAATAACAAATAATACATTTTTTACATTTTATACCTAACGATTGCGGACACACGCCCGCACCACCCCTCTCGCGTTCACGCCCATCAAAGTGTAAGCGGTGCCCAGTGCGCCGGCCGGCACAGACGCGTACTCTCATCGGAATCTGTTGATTTTAGCAGGAAGTTTTTGAAATTAAGTTTGCGACGCATTCTCCCATCGACCCTCGAGACCCCCTGCCGCCTAGAGCAGTATGTTGTTTGCGCGGCGGTTGAAGAGTTGAAGTAAGGATGATTCTTTGGAGTTTCAGTCTGTTAAATGTTTACGTTCGATCTATGGTACAAAGTACAAGCAAAGATGAAGTTTGAGAGTGTTTTCAAGGCGACCACGAGCTTGCACCCCTGGAGATTTGAACTTTATGCTGTTAATGGGAAAGAACAGCGTGCCCATAAGAGAAAGAAAAGTCTGAGTCGAAAAGTCTGGATGAAGGATGCTTACCTCTCTTACATCCGTAAATGCAAAGAAATTTTGGCGGTTTTGGTGGGTGGTTATATGTAACATATGCGTCTAGTGTCCATTCGTGCAGTTAAGCAAACTGCCATATATTTGTCACTCAATCTGGCAGCTTCATGGATCAGAGGTCTGCCTTCGCACGGCGCATTAATTCGCTAGAAACGATTCGCTGGACGCGAGTCCATTATGAGTTAAGGGGAGTTGGCTTTGTTGAACGACCAATAGCGTGCCCGAGACCGAGATGTTTCGAGATGTTCTGAAAAGTTTCTGAAAAGTTGTGTAGTTAAGTAAAGAATAAGTATACTAAAACTTTCATACTAAATCATTGCAAAACATCTTAAGATGTTTTAAAACATTTCGCGCAAAATAATCCATCGTGAAAACGGCTATTCACTGTCATAAGTGAAACTGAACCCTTAACAAATACCTGCAATATGCTAACACTGATAGACCTTCTATTGGAATTCTCATCTATGGCAGGGATATGAGCGATCGGGAGCCTACATCGCCACCCAGGGGCCGAAACCGCAGACCATTTTCGACTTCTGGCGGATGCTCTGGGAGAAGAAGGTGGCCCGCATCGTCATGCTCACCAACCTGGTGGAGGGCGACAAGAAGAAGTGTGACCTCTACTGGCCCGAGGACAAGCCGATGAAGCTGCTGAGTCTCACCGTTCACAAGGAGAGTGTGCGTGTGTCCAACGACTACACCATCAGGACGTTCTCCATGGTGCGAGACGGCGAGAGAAGGCCGGTAAGTTGACCGCGAGACAATGCTAGAAGACTGGTAAGTTGACTGCGAGACGACGAGAGAAAGGTGGTGAGCTGACCGCGGGACGGCGAGAGAAGAGTGGTGAGTCAGGCGGTAAGACAGCCAGAGAAGAGTGGTGAGTCAGGCCGTGAGACGGTCAGAGAAGAGTGGTGAGTCAGGCCGTGAGACGGCCAGAGAAGAGTGATGAGTCAGGCGGTAAGACAGCCAGAGAAGAGTGGTAAGTCAGGCCGTGAGACGGCGAGAGAAGAGTGGTAAGTCAGGCCGTGAGACGGCCAGAGAAGAGTGGTAAGTCAGGCCGTGAGACGGCGAGAGAAGAGTGGTGAGTCAGGCGGTAAGACAGCCAGAGAAGAGTGGTGACTGGTGAGCCAGGCCGTGAGACACTGAGACGGCAATATGGGTGAAACTCGGGCTAGATTGCCTGTTGCTGCTTAACCCGCGAGTTACTGGGGTATATTTCATAACGCGACATACTTGGGAGGGGGCTCCCTCCCCCCGCCGATCTGAGGAACTATCAGGCCGATCTTGAAAATGCAAACGAAAAATTAAAATTTACTTTTAGTTATAAACTAAACCAGGGATACCAGTTTATGCACAAAGTCGCAACCGGAAATCATTCGTTTTGGGTGAAATGGTTCGGAGAGGAATTGAAGCCTTGGCTGCAGTCATCTGGGCATCAGTAAAATTGTCATCGTATCATAACCTGAATTACTCTATCGTTTTGTATAACATACATTCCTAAAACTCAAACCCCATGTCGCGTCGTATTGTACCCTTTGCTCCATAATCTTCATAAGGCAGCAGAAAACGTGTTTCCAATACCTTTGTTAAGGATCTTAACTAGTTCTATTCTTGCTTTGTGCTTTCTGGCAGTTTTCTTGCAACCGGTACTCTAGTGTTGGCTGTCCTTTAACGTTATCAATTACTGCCAGGAATTAGATGTACGACCTGGCACTCAATGCTTTCATCCGCAGGTAGACCGGTGACAACTTTTTCACCAAATCATCGGCATTTTGTTTTACGATATAAGTTTTTTCGTCAAAAATAGTTTCGCGGACAATTAAACTTGATTGCAATTGTAGTTATTCATGATGTACGTTCCATGCGGTGATGTCGTTTCCCAGTAGCCCCTTAAAAATTATGAACTTTAAGTTTGACTTTAAAGGGACTCACTGCCTCTTCCGGTATGATATCGCAAAAACAGGCTGTAAACAAGACCCAAGGAAACCACTTATGATTTTTTAATTGCCATTAAATATTATGCCAAAAAGCGCAAAATAACAAAAAACAATCATTAATTCATTTACTTTTAAAATCTAAAAAACTGTTTACGATTTATACACACCACTTACGTTACATGGAAGGCGTTTGCTCAAGTTAAACTTGTAATCACAGAGAAGGAGTATCAACTTGAACTGACCAACCGTCGCTGACGGCTATTGCAATTGGATGAGGACGCCGATGCGCTCTCACTGAGTACATTGTGGTTCCTGTTACTGAAGATCGTACCGCCATCTGCCGCATTTGAGTCGTTGCCTGAACACGTTGAACAGACTCTTTTTCATTTGTATCTCCGGAATCACAGGACCAATCATTAGAAAAACCTCGGTCGGGAAACAACTTCATCAATTGCTGAGAAATCAAAATCCCTTCGTAAAAGTTAATAAAAAAAAACTTTCTTTACATTAACTTTCCTTCTTTACATTAAACTTTCCTTCATGGCCTATCATTTTGGTAAGTAGTGGTGGCGGACTCGTCGACCACATTGGCTGGAAGAAAACTGAACTTTGAACGGTGATATTGGGCGACTGGGCGCGAATTTTAAAAAAACGGACTTCATGGTGCTCATCAAATTCGGCTGTTCTTTAACATATCAAATTTTACTTCGAGTGGACAGTGTCCCTTTAACAAGACTTTGTGGCCTGAATTCAAATCTTTAACAAGACACATGGCGATTTAGCAAAATTTGCAATCGATTCCAATTTTACTAAGCGTATGTCTCTTTGTCTTGTTTCTGAAAAAATACTTGCGTTCTATAATACATATTTATTCGAGTATGTCAAATCACTCAATTTCGTTCAGGCGAACTGTAACCCTTTTGACGACTAAGGCTGTGTCTATGACTAAGGTAACCGTAAGCTGCCTTGAGTTTAAATGCATAAGTTTTACACTCCTTTTATCATTGGCAGAACGGGTCATCTTGATTTATTTCATAAAAGTATTGACCTTAGGTCATGACACATGAGCCACTAGCTTTTAATTTGATACCTATCCCACAGATTTTAACACAATCCATTTACGTATTTGAGCTTAAATTGATCTAAATAGTGATTTTAACTGATTTTATCATGACTAGCAGTAAACACATCTTTGACGCAAACCACAGTTTTCGTTTCAAGCCAAGCAAAGGTAATCAGATCTCCGCATGCAATACCCACTTATATATAAGCTGGAAGATAACTGATAGATACTTCGCAACGGCTTAGGACACAAACATTGGATTGACAGCTTTTACGTTATATAATTTGAATCTCGCGAATCATGAGCCATGAACTATTGTGCTTCGTCACAAAAGAACCGTTAGCCACTTCGACATCATGACGGCGATTTTTACTACGTGCGGATTTGAACTCATCAAATTTGCTTCCGACTCTGGTTATATAACGATTTAGAACGTCTTTACTGGCGAATGCATTTGACCGCGACATGCTGATATTGAGGGTATATAATCAATAGTGCGCAAGTGTTTTCTGTTCACCAAAGTTTATAAACAGAATAGTCTCGCTGTTGATTAGTCTTCAAGCCAATGTCGCTGAAACATCATATAACATATTATTAGAGTGGCTTACAGAAGCCGATATCGCCGCTTAGAAAAGCAAGCTGGTCATTATAAAATATTTAAGTAACATATACCAGATGTTTTTTGGCTTCGAATAGACAACATTTAATTTGGTTCAAAACTGCTAACTTTTTAGTTTAAAGCACATTGTGATGGTGTAAGACATACAATCGAATTTTAAGTATTTAGGCAGCAGGTAGAATTTTGGGTACATTTCACATAGTTCACATACTTATAGTTCACATTCACATACTTATGCATTAGGAGTATTCACAAGTCGTTGGAAAAAAAAACTTAACAGATATTAGACGAATTATAGCTGGCAATCTGCCTTTTAATGCTATTACTGCTCCAACGGTCTCTGAAGTTTTCTAATGTGGTTTGGAGACTCGAAGAGTGTTGCCTTCCCGGCGATTTCTGACGAGATTGTGTCGCCGTTTTTCTAAAATGACACAAAAGACAGTAGTAACTGGTCTTTCACACAATATACAACACACAATTTTCGAACACATATTCGACCGTAAAGCGGTCCAATACATATATATTAAAGAGATACAAGTTTCATCAACTTTCTTCATTGAAACATTTTCAACTGGAAATCGGTCTCACATCTCTCATCTGAGACGGTATTTCGTCTCTCAGCATATGTTACACCAACCTTATGACTCGAATATTGAGTCCCCATTGATGCTGATTGGTCTGACTTGTTTCAGGAAAAACAATCATTACTCACGGAACCGTTAAATTTTGACAAACTCACATAAGCCATGCGAGGGTGTATGCTTATGAGATTTGAGTCCAATGAAGTCCGGTTTGCAGATTTATTCTGGCGTATACGCCGTAAGACGTCTTTCAGATACCACCAGAGTCTAGACTTACTTATCAGGATGAGGACCGCCGAATCGTCAGCAAAATACCACGTAAAGGTCTCGCATTCTACAGCACTGGGCTTACCCAGAGGGAAATGCCTGCGCCTAAATACTCGCTCTGGTTCCATGATGTCCGACTACTTTTAGCGCTTTCCGGTGCAATGTGTAATTATCTCGGAGGGAATGACCTTTTTGATTGAAGATACTGGGCGGCAAAACTTAAGAACAATCGAGTCCCTTTCGCACTTGGACTTGAGTGCACGGCCTGAAGTGTTTAATACTATCACAAGTTTGGCGACCTAATCAACAGGAGGAACTGTCCGGTTGACATTGTTTCAACAAATGATCACTTACTACAGGGTATTTAGAGTCAGTGGCTGATTCATAAGTTATGTTTGGCCAAGATTTAACGGCCCTCAGTACGCCTGTCGCGTCTATAACTCGAGGTAATCTATTCAAACACTCCCTCTAACGGCCATCGTGACAAATATACCATTTTATATTAAGCACTTCCCGGTCCCGATGCACCATTATGAAGGAATTTTGGTCGTATGTATATACCTAGGGAGGGCCCCATTCTGTCTGCCCGAAACGGTCGATGGCCTAGCGAAAGCTATGCCCGTGGCGATTGGACGTAACGGCTAATGACCAACTACCACTTGGTCAAAGCTCCTCTTAAACTCGGTGTTCAGCTAACGGGCCGATTAACTGCATCTTTGCTGTGATTACAGTGCAGTTGCCCCTTATTTAGCCAATTGCAGTGGTTTTGCGCGGCCGGGGAGACCTTGCGTTACCTTGGAGTGTCGCGTCGCGTTAGTTCTCGTTAACTTGTCACGCCGCATCCCATGCCGCATGACATACCGCGCCCACGGAGCTTCCGCTCTCCCACATTCCCTGTTCCGATTCCAACTACCACGCCTCTTACAACGTTGGCGGTGAGCCAACGCGCGTCAGTGAATATTACTTAAACAACATGCCGTAAAATTCACGTTGCCAATGAACATTAAGTCACGAGCCTAGAGCTCACTAACGAACCGCGGCAAAATTCATCCCCTCAAAAACCTCAAAACCTGAAATAACGCCGTGACTCATTGTCTATCTCTACACGCAATCAAACCATATCACATAAGTTGCTCATTGCCGCTCATAAAAACGATTACGCTCCCTTATAGCCCAAACAGCATGTACCTACCCATAGCCTCAACATCGGACCAGAGCAGGGGCCCCTAAGGGGACAGCCCTGACCCTCAAGCGTCCTTACCTCGTCCCGCATCCTCCTCGCCAGAGAATCCCCAGAAACCCAAAAGGTTTTTTTCCTTCGAGGGCGGGCCGAGTCGACCTCCCACCACCGCCTGAAAGGCAGGGGTTCGAGCACTTAGGACCCACGCCCATACTTTGCGGCCAGCCAAATTCACAACACCACGGCCCGTAACACGCACTGCCTTGCTTGCCGGTTCGAACCCGGAGCACGCAGTCACAACATTCGTAACGGCCTTGCTTACTCTATCGTGACGCAAGCCTACCCACGAGCTCTTCACAGTTCACATAAAATCGACGCCACTTACCGATGGCGCCACATGTAGGTAATGACCATTGGATCTATCTTAAAGGGAATATTAGCAACTTTTAAACATAGTTTTTAACTGAGCATAGCCACATTCGTCGGGTGTACTGAGAAACCTCTAAATCTGAAATTTTTTCCTTCCAAAGACGATCCCTGGATTATCTGAAGTTTGAACGCAAAACCGTTTGGTCATATTGGTCATAACTCTTCAACGTCAACAAATCCCGTGACGTATTCGCATACGTCATCGAGTAGTACTCCACTGTGATTTCCACCGCATTGCTTTTTGAACGTCCCGCCCAGTATTCAGCTTACTTGCGTTACCGCCCGTCGCTACCGAAAGGGTACATTGACTTGAACATTGTAAATATGAATGTCGAATCTTACTTTGTCAGTTGTCTTTGGATTTCATTTCGAAAATAATGGCAGACAAGGTCTTTTGGAAAGGCCTAACTGTGAAATGGGTAGCTCGAACCGGCTAACTGCAATATTATCCGCAATAGAAGCATATTCATACTAACTGAATGTATTCACTCAATGCCCCAATGGACAAATTCACGCGGTGGATATGTTATAAATAAATATTTATGTCAATTGTGAACGATTTCAATTAAAAATTACCCATTAGATACTATGTGAGGTTGGAACCAATGTTGTCTGATGGGTGGCTGGTTCCAATGTCATGCACTACATCAAAATATAGACAGGCTTCTGTGTGTTTACGGAAGTTTCGGTTCTCCCAAAAACATGTTGGCATAATTTTGTGAATTTTCATTGGATTTCCAGGTTTGAAAATTAATACAGACAATAGGTCTTAAAGGGCACAACTGATTGATGGGTGATCTTACCGTTAGCTTAAATATTCTGCCGCAATAGAAGCATATGCAGTTGCTAACTAATGGAATTTTTTCAATGGCTAACATACATTGGACAAATTCACTCTGGTGTGCGATATTAGTTTTAAGTACTATCATTTGTCAATTGTAAGTGATTCCTATTAAAACATTACTAAAGTGCTGAGAGATATACTCGTAGTCAGAAGATAACACATTTGTAATCGCGTCCAATATTATTTGCGACGTCAGAAACCAGTCTAATGCTAGGTTTACGTTTTTACGACATTCTGATTCAAGGAACGATTTTTGCCGTTCGATGCCTCCTTGTGACGTCCACAACTCGCTTGTAGTCCAATTTGACGGTCACACGTAAACAGTGATGATTATTTTTTCCAAGATTCCAACACATTCTGACCTTTTTTTCTGCAATGTGAGCCGAGAATAGGGCATTCTTCCATTCATTCTAATACTTCCCAAGTGCTAGAATTCTCTAGATATTGACTTTTGATCTAGTTTCTCTGATGTGCGCTATTTTCAAGCAAAGAAACTGCATAAAGAATTATCGCTCTCGACTCGCTCATTTCTCGATTACCGGCATACTGCATAGCCTTATACTTTTTCGTTCAGCCAACATGTGTAAAAATTTATATTAGACAAGGTATCAAAAGTTTAGGGACGATACCACTATTGGTTTAGGAGATATTGTAAAATAACGGGAGATGGGCTACAAATAGCCCCCCCCCCCCCAGTAACTCGGAGGTTAAGTCATGCAACAGTTCAGAACCTACGCAAGCAGTGTATGTTCAATGAAATCAGCACACCATAGGGTTTGAAGTTCGGTGGTCGTGACACGTAGATTGTAAAACAAAACTGTCTGTTGCAGTGTATACGCCAAACACCCCACGTACAGGGGTTATTACGGCACAGCATATCATGTGGGCAGACAGCAATAGAGCAAAGCAATACAACACTTCTAATGACATGCAGAAAGCAATTCAGTAAAGTATATAGTCACCAGAGCAGCAATAGGGTAAATCATATTCTGTCCGCAATAAGGGCAATGTGACAGTATACCTACCACCATAGCTGTAACACAGGGAAGCCAATTATCACAGCGGTACCGGGTACCCTGTAGCCCGGTTGGTAAGCACACTCTACCAACTTCCCTTGGCGAAACGTGACTGCACTCTGTACTGGCCGCCGCAGGTGACACACCTGCACTACACGGTCTGGCCGGACCACAGCGTTCCCCTCTACCCCTCGTCGCTGGCCAGGTTCATCCGGGAGCTGGACGCCGTGCCAGACGGCGACGGACCAACAGTCGTCCACTGCAGGTAGGCTCGCAGACATCCCGCGTGAGCTGCCGCCGAAACCGATGTTCATGGAGTGGCAGCTGCAAGATGTACATACCGATGTATTTTCTGATCCCACCGCGGTTGCGGTGCTGGGTTTAGCAATGTGATAGGGAACGGGGCAGCGCTGCAATACTCCGGACTGAGCAATATGGGTGTTACCTTAAAGGAAGTGTGCCAACATTTTTGGTATGCCAAATATATTTTACTTATGGTTAGAAGCTAATAAGCTATTGGTTTGTTTTTTTAATACGATAAAATTCACGTCTAGAGCCCTTTAGCTCCATTTTTACTTAGATTCTGTTTGCATATTTTTTACTTCGATATCGATAAACGATCGCTACTATAAGCAGAGCAAAGGAGAGGTTATCTAGAATGGCGCACCCAAGACAATGAACTTCCCATGCGATTAATGTTAAATGGAAACCGATTTGTGTGCGTGCGTATATGTACTAGCAACAACCTACAAATCGTTGTTGATGCGGCGTCCATTTTGACTCCGGCGGCGGCCATTTTGACCGACAGCGCCGGCGTGGGCCGGACGGGCACCGTGATCCTGATCGACGCCATGTACAAGATGGGTCGGCGCGAGCAGGCGGTGGACGTGTACCGCCACCTGACCGCCATTCGCCAGCAGCGCGCCAACCTGTGCGCCAACCTGCCGCAGTACCAGCTGGTGCACCAGGTGCTGGTCGAGCTGCTCGTGTCCCCGTCCACGGTCGTGCCGGCCGCCCAGCTGGCCAAAAGGCTGCCGCAGCTCAAGTCGGTGGCCGACGGGCCGTCCGAGCTGGAGCAGCAGCTCAGCTACCTCGCCTCCAACCCGCCACCGGCCTCGTTCACCAGCGCGCGCGCTGAACAACTCGAGGGCAAGAACCGCTCTCCGGAGATCCTGCCTGGTGAGGCGCCGAGGCTGTAACTGGTTGCACTGTGTCTGAATATGTGTCGCTTTACCGAATCGCTGCATTGTGTCAGAGTGTGTACCTTTGGAACCAGGTCTTTAACGGAACGGCGAATAGAATCAGCTCTGACCGAGGCCACCGATCAGCTTTGACCGAGGCCACCGATCAGCTTTGACCGAGACCACCGTTCTCGGCCACAGAGGACAAGAGCCGCGTGTTCCTCCACGGCAACCCCCGGGACAACTACGTCAACGCCGTGTACGTGCAGGGCTTCAAGAAGCCGGACGCCTTCATCGCCACGGAGGCGCCGCTGCCGGCGCGACGCAGCTTCTTCTGGCAAGATGGTCGTCCAGAAAGCCAGTCGCAGACGATCGTCGTCATGAACGACCTGGCGCCGGAGGACGTGAGTAGTCATGAACGACCTGGCTCCGGAGGACGTGAGTGGACAGACGGCGATGTAGGCTCGCTGCTCTATGCGCCGAGATGCAATTGGGTGGTGTGCTGGCTCAGTGCAGGCTGGTGAGTCCTTGAAGTGATGGTTTGTCAGGCTCCGTGCATTGGCGGATTAAGAATTTGGTTAAGGGGGCCGCCACATAGCAAACTGGGTCCCTTTGGGCTTTGATTGATGCGTCCATTGGGTTTTGATGGAACCGCTCAAGCTTTGGTGCACCCCTTTAACCGTTAAATGGACATTCTCACATTAACATTGTATTGGAGTTGAGATAGGCAAGTTGCCGAAAGGCTTGAACTTCGTGCTTAATTTTTTTTCTGTAACTCTCTATGGCTCAATAATTTCGGCATTATCCCATTTTTAACAAATGTTAATGTGTGTGTGTGTGTGTGTGTGTGTGTGTGCGTGTGTGTGTGTGTGTGTGTGTATGTGTGTGTGTGTGTGTGCGGGTGTGTGTGTGTATGTGTGTGTGTTTGCGTGCGTGCGTGCGTGCGTGCGTGCGTGCGTGCGTGCATGCGTGCGTGTGCGTGTGCGTGTGCGTGTGCGTGTGTTGTAGGTGTGGTGGTAGGTTTGTGTGTAGGTGTGTATAGGTGTGTGTAGGTGTGTGTAGGTGTGTGTAGGTGTGTGTGTGTGTGTGTGTGTGTGTGTGTGTGTGTCGATGGATATGTGTATATATATATATATATATACATGTATTGAGCTATACTATGATGTATATTGTATATAGCTATACGATATGATGTAACATTACGATACGATATGATTGACGTTATATAGCTATGCTCATTTCAATAAATTCAAAGTCGCTTTGGTGAGACATCTACAGATCCATTCCATCGCACAATACCCTCTGTTCATTTCATAGCTTTCAGCATGCCCTTCTGTTGTCTGTCAGGTGTTTTGGCCAACTACAGACGAGCCGGAAATCTATGAAAACATCTCGGCACAGCTGAAGAACAGGATCTCCGAGCCGGTCGAGACGCTGGACGTCACTCTGAACGTGTTCACCAATGGCCAGGTATACATGTGTTTGTGTATAGAACTACGCGGCTCTTAAAGGGAATAGTTCACCTTTAACATGGGGTTTTGAGTTGAGATAGACAAGTTGCGGCGCATGCTCGAAAATGACTTGTGACGCTTTCACATTTTCAAAGAAACCTCTTAATTATTTAATATTCGGTCCTAAAGTCGGGACCGGGTTTACCCGGTAGCTCCAAATCGCTGATTGGCTGATTTGGGCTGAGTTTACGTATGAATTAGGACGCACAGATGACGTAAGACTTGGGGAAGTGTAAGGTGCTGGACAAAAACCATACTGTTATCAGTAAGTCATTATTTGTATTGCAAAAAGATGAACTTTGTCAGGTAATGCTATGGCATAGTGATTTTTTGAATGTTAAAAATCTTCTATAAAACATTTTTTTCTAGCAACGTTCTGTAGCGTATGTGTAAGGCGTTCAGCGCTGGCCTGAAACGTTCCAGGCTTCGCGTACAAAATTGGTTAATCTGTCACCGACTCACCGAAACCCCACCTCGTAGCCGGTACGCGCGTGGCCGCTGTTTGATTGGCCGCCCGAGGCGCAGCCGCCCGCTGAGTGATAGGAGCCGACCGGCGAGACCGGTACGCCAAGTGACGTGTGACTCGGTGCATGACCTTGTGACACATAATCCAGAACGGACCCCAGAGCACGGACAGTGAGCGACGATGGCGGTCTGGACAACTAAACTTTCAATAGTGAAATATAATAGTGAGCGAATAAACCTCTTAAAGCAAGGCATTGTGATGGCTTTCAAAGCGTTGTATTTTCCGGCATCTTCCACAAGTACTTGGGCAAGTACACCTTGTATACACACGATCCCTCAAACTAAATCGATGAACGTTGCGTTGCTTCTCAGCAGTTGTTTCGCATTAATTCTGAGGAAAAAATGTTGAGTTTGAAACGCAAAAATAACTGACAATATAATTTTGCTTTTTCCGCATAAATATATAATATATAGTATATATATATAGTATATATTAATCTATATTATATATATATTATATGTGGTTATATAAATTATATATATATATATATAATTATATATAATTTTATATATATAATTATATATATTATAATTATAAATATATTATTATATATTATATATATTTATGGCTTTCTAGTGACATGATAATTTCATTTTTTTTGCTTCTCTCAAATGCATTTTTCTGAGAATTTTTGACGTTTTTTAAGGTGAACTATTCCCCTTAAAACCCGCGCTTGACCGGGGTCTTATCCGACACGCCATTGACCGGGGGCCAAATACTGCCCCTCGTTATCTCCGAACCGATGATTGTGCGAGACGCGCCATGGCAGCGTTCGAAAGCTCTCATCAAGACAACATCTCAAGCACTCGAAATTTTTGGAAATCAAGGGTCGCATATTAAGGTCAAGGTCAAGGTCAAATGTCAAAATCGAGGCATTTGAGTTTATGGACCATACTTTCCATCCAGAGCCTTTGATTGCAACCATGATCTCCCAAAGTGCCCTTAAAGGTATGACACACATCCCGCATAGTCAAAAATAATATTTTTGGAAAGGTCAAGGTCAAGATCAAGTCACAAAATGTCACTGTCCGAAACAAATTTTGTAAAGTCATGCGACACATGTTTCATGGTCTGTTTTATACTTATAACTAGATAGTTATAATCAAAGCACCATCAGAGCACATTTAAATGAAGTAAGTGTCAAGCTGCTTGAACACCACTCTTTCACATGTGTTCCGGTTTTTGATGTGACACAAAAAGCAAAAAAAAATAGGTAAAAATCAAAATTTTGACAATTGTAGGATAGCAGCTTTATACTACATGCAATTGTCTGTCAGTTTTGGGGTTTTGTTTATCTCAAAATGTAAACATGTTACAGCTGCTTAAAACTTGAGTGATTTTGTCGCTAAATTCAAGAAACGTGACGTCCTAAAACGGAGTATATCTAACCCCAAGATCTGAAACATTGCAAAAAAAATCCCAACGATGTAAAATTATGTGCAAGAAGGTGCTTGCAAGTTTTTCAGGATTGATTATCCTCAAGCGGTTCGTGAGTAATCGCGGAAATAAACGGCAGGGGGCAATATTTGACCCCCCCCCCGGTCAAGCGCGGGTTAACATTCTGGCGATCAGTCGCAGCAGCCGTTAATTAAGCCTCAGAATCGATATGTCTAAAATAATGATTTAAAGTTTATCTTTAAAAGAAATTGTATAGGTACACACGTCACATATCTTATATGTGGGCTCCAATTAGATTGTTTGTTTCGAATTCACACAACACTGCTTCAAGTTTCTCATCTAAAACTGCCAGACACAAACCCTTTATTTAGATCGGCATAAACCGACCGAGTAAATACAACAAAAACAAATCCAAGTTACAGAACGCACTGTACGTACCTACATTCATACTTGCCCACATAATACCAGCAGCAGACACACACCTGTAACTGTGGTGTTGTCCCCACCACAGATGGAGTCGTCGCAGGAGGTGCGTCTCTTCCTGCTGCCGTTCGACCCCGCGCCCGACGGCCTGCCCATCTGCCGGGCGAACATTGTCAGCCTGCACGCCGCCTAGAGCGCTCCATCGCACAAACTACGGTGGGCATACGACCAGTGGTGTGCAGGTACTTACTGTTCTTCCCACGGTATCACAGCCACAATGTCTGGTTTGAAAGGAAGGAACATATCTTTGTAATAGCAAACGGCTTGCTTGAGATTAGATATTGTTCTGTTTTTCAGGGATGGTAAATTATCCAGCATAAATTATGATATCCTAGATAGAATGCCGAATACTTAAACTTTCCCGTTCAGGTTCTTACTTTGATATGATTCCAGTAAAAATAATGTTATATGAAATATAAACGTGATGAAATCGACAAGTGGGAGAATTGGCGCGACCACCTCCTTCCATTCCACCTCCTGTTATAGCTCATGTCTTAGGTAATGGCGACTGTAACAACTCCAAAGGCTAGAGAATTGTCCAAGTCTTTATTTGGAGGCCAGCACATCTAGAACAGCAGCGAGACAGCGCATCGTTAGATGCAATCACTGCATCTCTCTCCGCTGTTGGCACGGTGACACAACTGCGGGTGCGAACTGCGAACGAGGAATGTCTAAGCGCAGCCTACACAAAATTGCGGAGGTTTCGCAGCACTGAGTCATTTATGTTAACGATTACCATTTGTTTCATTTTGTCACTAGATGGCAGTCTCATTACTGATATGTGCTTATCCCGGTTTAAGACAAAACGCGCACAGCACTTACACTCAAACTGAAAATAGGCATGACAAGCGACGACCAGCATAACAAGCGACCACCAGCATTACAAGCGACGGCCATACAAGCGACTCCGCTGGCACGGGCGCCGACGCACCTAGTGGGCGACGTAGTCTACGAAGTGTGCCGGCGGTCGAGTGGCGCGGGCTGAGCGACACGGCCCCTGTGCTTCCCCGGATCCGCCGTGGGTCGCGCGTGGGTGAGCGGGCGTGGCGAGAGTCGCGCAGGTTTGCGCCGCGCCTGCGTGCCTGGTGGTGTTGTTGCCGTGGTTGGAGCCGTTGTTAGCGTGGTGGTGTGGCGGGTCTGGTTCGAGGCACGGCTCGTCGTCCCCGTCAATGCTCAGCGGGTACCTCTGAGCATTGTAGCTGGTCCGGCCCGCCCGGATGTTGATGCACTTTGATTTCTAGACATCCCTCGTAAAGGTCTGCTGGTCGCGGGTGGCAGTGATTCGAGTGCCCTGGATCTGGTGACCTTGAACGGCTTGGGACGTATCGAGGTCATGTCTTGCTTCCTTGCCCCCAAGGAGCAAGACGTTGTCTCCGGGCCGAATGTTGTGCTGCTTCACGTCGCACGGTGCATCATTGTATTTCTTCTGCGACTGTTTTGCTCGGTGGTCGGCGTTGCGGACGTCCTGATCGTCACGCGGTGGTGGTGCTGACCTCCTATCGGTAGTGAGTAGCTGGGGGTGGTATCTTCGGTTGAAGAGTAGTTCGGCTGGGGCTTTGTCTGTGGATGTATGCAACGTCGCCCTGTACTGTCGGAGAGTAACTTGTATAGATCTTGTCTGGGGTTCTTGCCCTCGACACGTGCCGACCGCAAGGTTTTCTTTATTGTCTTTATAAAGTTTTCCACGAGACCGTTGGCTTCGGGGTCCTCAAGCGTGGTTTTGTGGTGCATGAAGCCGGCCCAGTGGTGAACCCAGCGGTATGCGGTGAATTCGTGTCCATTAAACAGCGGTCTGGCGCTGGTCTTCACGACTTCTCGGATGTCATGCGTGGTGAAGATCTTGTCGAGGGGTGGTATTGGTGCCTGGCCGCTGGTGGTGCTGGTGATCTCGACTTCTGGGTACCTGCTGTACTCATCTGTGACGAGTAGGTGCTAACCGCTGGATAGCGGTCCCAAAAAATATACGGCAACTTTCTGCCAAGGCCTTTCTGGCATCTTGCTGGGCTTCAACGGATCCCTAGTTGGTTTGAAGACCGCGGCTTGGTAAGCGATGCAGCCGCCGAACTTCTCGTGGACGGCTGTGTTCATGCCAGGTTACCACACCCTGGATCGAAGGAGACTTTTGGTCTTCTCTATTCCTTGGTGTCCTTCGTGTGCCAGCTGAAGAGCGCAGATGCGGAGGCTGCCGGTGCCTGGCTCCGACTCCCCTGCTGGGATGAACACCCTGACCCCACGCATCAGCACGCGGAACAGCTGCTGGAAGGGCTGGATTTATTGATCTTGGCTTATGTAGCCTCGTTGGACGACATTCACGAGCTTTTGGCACAGGGGATATTGCGCTGTTGCTTTCTGAATCATGCTCTTGGTGAGAGCGTCTGGCAAGTCGTCACAGATGACAGCGTTGACGAAAATGTATTCGTCGTGTTTGACAACCATGTCTGCTAGTTGGTCGTCTTGATTCGTCGACAGTCGTCTCGGGTGTCGGGATGCGTAGTCGCACGGGTTCTCTTTCCCTGGTAGATGCGTCATCCGGAACTGAAAGGCTTGTGTCTTGATCTTGTGTCTTTCGATTCTGGCGTTGCCTCTTGCCTTCCCTTTTTAGACACTCAGAAGTGGCTTATGGTCAGTGACCGTTTCGCAATTGATGCCGAGTAGGTAGTGGCGATGTATGTTCGTTCCCCACGCTTGTGCCGAGACTCTTTCTCAAATTGGCTGTACTATGCTCACAGAGTGTAAGGCTGTGGCTCGCGTGGTCTACCTGGTGCCGTTCTTGGATACTTGGAACAAGCTGGCGGCGACACCCTCTGGTCCGGTGTCGGTAATAAGCTTTGTGGGAAGCTTCGGGTTGAGGGGCCTGAGGGCGACGTCAGTGCCCTGGTAGGCTCGTTCTTGGTCTTCTCCCCCGACCAACCATGCTTGCTTTCGTGTGAGTAAGCGGAGGAGGTAGATCATCTGGACGTATGCGTGATCTGACCCCATCATGAAGTTGGCGTTGTACTGCCATGCTTGCAGGAAGCTTTTGATATCATCGCTGTTTTGTGGCCGACCAGCTGCGCGCACGGCCTCTATCTTACGTGGGTCTGCGTACATACCTGACGCTGAGAAGATTCATTCGAACCAGGATACGGACGTCTTCCCGAGGCGACACTTCTCCTTGCGCAGCGTCAGGCCTGTTCCTCGAGCCGCGTGAGGCATGCGTCCAGGTCAGCGGCGTGGTCTTCTCCGTGTAGGCCCCAGACGAGGATGTTGTCATGGATTGAAACGCAGCTTGTCAGTCCTGTCGGTGCTGCGGCGATGCAGTTATGGAATATGTCAGAGGCTGGAGACGCTCCAAACAACAAGACCTTCAGCCAGTGTAGGCCTTCGTGCCTTTGGAACGTGCTCAGGGCTCGGGACTCTTCCGCCAGAGCGATCTGGTGAAAACCGTGACTCATGTCAAGCTCCGAAAACACTGTGGCTCATGCCAGCATGTGTCTCATCTTTTGCAGTGTCGTCATGGGTCTTGGGGGGGATGCGTTTGATAACCTTGTTGGGCCCCCGCATATCTATGCTCATTCTTGTTTGTCCTGGCTCCTTCTTGTCCGTGATGACGACGTTGGAGATCCAGGTAAACTCCTCGTCGGGCCCCACGTCTTCAATCTTCTCTTCTTCTTGTAGCTCCTGAAGGTGTGCCGACAGTCGCTCCTGATTCGACAGTGGGATTTGGCGGTAAGGTACAGCGACTTTACTTAATTTGGCAATCCTTTACTTAAATGCTCTATCATACCGAACTTTGAATGAAACTCTATTTTTTGCAGATGACACTTCAATTTACGAGTACCCTCATCACACCAAGCAACATAGTCGAGGTTCAACTCTCTACAAAAAGATCTAATGAAATTTACAGTACGGGCAAGAATGGATCATAATTTTAATGGCTTCAAAAACAAATTAACAACTTCAGTTATAGACCCATACCAACCTCACCTAATTTACTTGTTGGTGGAGACCTACCTCACACATACCAGCCATAACACTAGGGACTACATTTTCAGACGACTTGGCGTTCAAAGAACGATAATTAATGATATCAAAAAAGTAAACAGAACTTAGGATCCTTGTACCCGATCGCCCATACTTACAAGGATGTATCCTAGAGCCAAATATATTCAACCTAACATCGACCCTATTTTGAGCAACTCTGAAGTTATTTACGAGGACTCATCACGACATACGACGCCTATCCGCCTAGAAAAGATCCAAATAGGGTTGCTAGAAATAATCACGCACTCTTTTTCGGACTTCATCTGACAAACTCAAAAAGCAGAACTAGGATGGGAATCCCTATCAGAACGCAGGAAGCAGCACAAACTAAGCTTATACCACACCTTACTAACACCGAAAACTTCCTACTATATTCAAGACGAGTCCTACCAGTGTAAAAAGAATAAACCACAACAGAACGTTGAGAAATGCGACAAACTTGACGGGAACCAACCATCGTACTACCAAATCATCACATCTACATCTCCAGCAACAACACGTCTCTGAACCACTAAACAATGACACCAGAAAAATAATTGTCAAAACACTTTCAAAAGGGATAGTCGAAAACATTAACCCCAGACAACACCGCTTATATTACTCCCTTGGGTCCAAACTGGGAATTGCCTGCTACGCGACTAAGAGTAGGAATGGTCGAAAATTAAACCGCCCAACATTCAACATAACAAAAAGCCGATCGCACACTGCAGTGGTGCGAGTGACCAACTCGAAAATGTTAGACTTATCTCTTGCATTGCCCATAGGCATAGCAACACAACGTCACTTGGCTCTTGACTCATTAACACGTATCATAAACGTAAATTTTGTCACAAAACCAGATGGGGAAAAACTTGCTTTAATGCTACATGGAATAACTCTAGATGGTGAAATGGTTTACGCAGTCACACAATGTGTTCATAATTATATATTATCTTCCAAACGCTTTGCATAATTTGTTTATTAACCCTTGCTGGGAACCGGGGCCCCAGTGACGTCCCGCACGTCCTCGGCTGCCGCCTGCTGCATATCTCTGCATATCTCTGAGACTAATTGTTTGGGGTGAGTGGGCTTACCACCTTTGGTACCTCGGGCGGCGGACGATCGGCCGTGACTAAAACCGACGAGAGGGCCTAGTGATAAGTGGCAAGCACTCTGCGCCAATTGCAATGTAACTGTCTGTATTAATTGTTTATCTTCATCCCATAAAATTCGTTGTTGTGTTGTGTGTGTGTTGTGTTGCTGTGTGTGTGTGTGTGTGTGTGTGTGTGTGTGTGTGTGTGTGTGTGTGTGTGTGTGTGTGTGTGTGTGTGTGACTGGTGGTACCATGTGGTCCGCATGGAACAACACTTATTCGCCTTATAGGAGTCCTACACCTTCTTTGAACTTGAATGGTCGACTCCATCTTGTAGATGCATGATCATGTATGATCGTCTTGTTTGAGTTGAATGAATAGGCTCTGCAAGCCTATTTAAGGTGATAGATATGTTGCTCTTTTCGATTATTTCCCTCTGTATGCGGGCTTTGTAGATATGATGGATGACAAGGCTCTGTGCTCCCTATCAGCAGCGATAATGCATTCTACCGCTGCGAGTTTTCTCTCCAACTTGGTGTGGTACCTTCTTTGGGCCTCTTCTCTATCATCTTTGTGTTTCATACATTCAAATAGCATATGCTCTAATGTTTCGTTACCATCGAGGCAAATTGGACATGTACTATTTTGATTTATGTGTCTCCTGACCATTCCTGTGGACACCCACGAATGTCCTGCCAGTACAATATTTTTTGTTAGTGTGGCTTGTCTGACAATTTAGCTGTATTTGCTAGATGGCCAGAATGCACTT
>VOPJ01011706.1:0-10055 GCA_014673585.1 Semibalanus balanoides
GAGATGGGACAAGATGAGACGGGACGGACAGACGTCAGAGCACGGTCTCGGTCAGACGACCGAGCGGTCACCAGCCGCCTATCTACGGACGCCGATCACTGACCAGCCGCTCGGTGCCGATGGAAGATATATCGGACATCTTTGCTCCTAGGAGGGCAAACTGGACCAGCAATGAACAGCACGACTCTGAGGCGTCATCTTACTGACGGGCTACCAAGCAATTACCCTGACCACAGCCGACCCACTGACTGACCACTGTCTGTCACCGGCGACTGACCTGCTGTCCGCAGGCGGCGGCCGTCTCCCAGAGGAAGGAGTAGCGACACCTGTCCTCCTTGGCCAGCAGCACCGGCTCTCCGTCCTCGGGTCCGCCGCAGACCAGCTGCAGCTCCGAGCTGAACCGATCGCCGCCCGGGGCACACTGAGAACCGTCTGACAGGCCACACACCGGCCCAGCGTCAGGACAGGCGACACACAGGCCCAGCGTCAGTGCCTCCTCAGAAGGCGGTGCCTCCTCAGAAGTATCCACAGGGAGAACACGCTGACAACGCTCCTTATGGTTACTGAGTATCCACAGGGAGAGACACGCTGACAACGCTCCTTATGGTTACTGAGTATCCACAGGGAGAACACGCTGACCGGAAGCACGTCACCGGAACATGCCTTTCCCTGAACCCACGGCTTTCGGGGCCGGCACTCTAGCGACTGACTTGGCCAGCCAGACAGGCCGTGCTGAACTCACTGGTGTAAACGATGACTATCGATCCGTCCGACTTCAGAGTTGGTGGGCCGGTCACAGTGCCCAGACTGACCGGCTCATCGTCGCCCGACTGCATACACACGGCCGTGCCGGGCACACCTGCAGGGGGACAGACGACGTCATAGGAGAGGGAACACGGCCGTGCCGGGCAAACGTGTGTGATCCAAGACGCGCAGGAGACAGACGACGTCATGGGAAGAGGGAACACGGCCGTGCCGGGCAGCACCTGCAGGGGGACAGACGACGTAATAGGAGAGGGAAACGCCGTGCCGGGCACACCTGCAGGGGAAGACGACGTCATAAGGAGAGGGAACACGGCCGTCCGGGCACACCTGCAGGGAGACAGACGACGTCATGGGAGAGGGAACAACGGCCGCTGGCCGGCACACCTGCAGGGACAGACGACGTCTAGGAAGAGGGAACAAACGGCGCGTGCAGGGACACCCTGCAGGGGCAAGACGACTTTCATAGGAGAGGGAACACGGTCCGTGCCGGGCAATCACCTGCAGGGGCAGACGACGTCACAGGAGAGGAACAACGGCCGTGCCCGGGGACACCCTGCAGGGGGACAGACGACGTCATAGGAGAGGGAACACGGCCGTGCCGGGCACACCTGCAAGGGGACAGATCGACGTCATAGGAGAGGGAAACGGCCGTGCCGGCACACCTGCCAGGGAAGACAAGACGACGTCATAGGAGAGGGAACAACGGCCGTGCCGGGCACACTGCAAGGGGGACAGACGACGTCATAGGAGAGGGAAACACGCCGTGACCGGCACAACCTGCAGGGGGACAGACGACGTCATAGGAGAGGGAACACGGCCGTGCCGGCAACACCTGCAGGGAGACAGACGACCGTCATAGGAGAGGAACACGGCCGTGGCCGGGCAACACCTTAGCAGGGGGACAGACGACGTCATAGGAGAGGCGAATCACGGCGTGCCCGGCCACCCTGCCAGGGGGGCAGACGACGTTCACAGGAGAGAGAACCACGGCCGTTGCCGGGCAACACCTGCAGGGGGACAGACGACGTTTCACAAGAAGAGGGAAGCAGCGGCCGTGCCGGGCACCCTGCAGGGAGAAGACGACGTCATAGAGAGGGAACACGGCCCGTGCCGGGCAACACCTGGCAGGAGAAACAGCGACGTCATAAGAAGGGAACACGGCCGTGCCGGGGCCACCTGCAGGGAGCAGACGAACGTCATAGGAGACGGGAAACACGGCCGTGCCGGGCACACCTGCAGGGAGACAGACGACGTCATAGGAGAGGGAACACGGCCGTGCGGCACACCTGCAGGGGGACAGGACGACGGTCACAGGAGAGGGAACACGGCCGTGCCGGGCACACCTGCAGGGGGACAGACGACGTCATAGGAGAGGGAACACGGCCGTGCCGGGCACACCTGCAGGGAGACAGACGACGTCATAGGAGAGGGAACACGGCCGTGCCGGGCACACCTGCAGGGGGACAGACGACGTCTTAGGAGAGGGAACACGGCCGTGCCGGCACACCTGCAGGGGGACAGAACGACGTCACAGGAGAGGGAACACGGCCGTGCCGGGCACACCTGCAGGGAGACAGACGACGTCATAAGGAGAAGGGAACACGGCCGTGCGGGCACACCTGCAGGGGGACTAGACGAACGTCTAGGAGAGGGAACACGGCCGTGCGGGCACACCTGCAGGGGAAGACGACGTCATAGGAGAGGGAACACGGCCGTGCCGGGCACACCTGCAGGGTGGGGACAGACACGTCATACGGAGAGAGAACACGGCCGTGCGGGCCACACCTGCAGGGGGACAACGACGTCATAGGAGAGGGAACACGGCCGTGCGGGCACACCTGAAGGGAGACAGACGACGTCTAGGAGAGGGAACACGGCCGTGCCGGGCACACTGCAGGGGGGACAGACGAACTCATAGAGAGGGAACACGGCCGTGCCGGGCACACCTGCAAAGGGGGACAGACGACGTATAGGAGAGGGAACACGGCCGTGCCGGGCACCCTGCCAGGGAGCCAGACGCGTCATAGGAGAGGGCACACGGCGTGCGGGCACACTGCAGGGAGACAGACGACGTCATAGAGAGGAACACGGCCGTGCCGGGACACCTGCAGGGGGATCAGACCGACGTCATAAGGAGAGGGATCACGGCGTGCCGGGCACACCTGCAGGCGGGACAGACACGTCATAGGACGAGGGAACACGCCGTGCCGGGCCACACTGCAGGGGGACAGACGACGTCAAATAGGAGAGGCGAACACGGCGTGCCGGGCACATCCTGCAGGGGGACAGACGCACGTAAGGAGAGGGGAACACGGCCGTGCCGGAGCACACATTGAGGGGGACAACGACGTCAATAGGAGAGGGAACAACGGCCGTGCCGGCACCTGCAGGGGGACAGACGAGTCACAGGAGAGGGGAACCACGGCGTGCGGGCACACCTGCCAGGGGGACAGACGACGTCATAGGAGACGGCGATACACGCCGTGCCGGGCACACTCTGCAAGGGGGAACAGACGACGTCATAGAAAGGGAACACGGCCGTGCGGGCACACTGCAGGGGAAGACGACGTCATAGGAGAGTGGAACACGGCCGTGGCCGGGCACACTGCAGGGGGACAGACGACGTCATAGGAGAGGGATCACGGCCGTGCCGGGCAAACTGCAGGGGGACAGACGACGTCATAGGAGAGGGAACACGGCCGCTGCGGGCACACCTGCAGGGGGGACAGACACGGTCAATAGGAGAGGGAACACGGCCGTGCCGGGCACACCTGCAGGGGGACAGACGACGTCATAGGAGAGGGAACACGGCCGTGCCGGGCACACCTGCAGGGGGACAGACGACAGAGAGAAAGAAAAACAGCTGCCTGGCACACACACAGACACACACGTGCAGCGCATACTCTCACAGCCGACCAGGGAATGGTTACGACTGACTTAAACTAGTGACAACAGTCGGGACAACGACACAGTAGCACAACACGGCACCGAATGGCATCAAACGGCACCACCCTGTACCACACGGCAACATACAGCACAACAGACAGCACAGCACACAGTACAACACACATCCACAACATACAGCACAACATACAGCACAACACACAGCACAACACACAGCAACACAAAAGTACAACCACATCGCACAACATACAGCAAAACATACAGCACAACATACAGAACAACACACAGCACAACAAACAGCAACACACATAGCACAACAGACAGCAGCAACACAATAACACAACACACAGCACAACACACAGCACAACAACACTGCAGACGCACACCAGCACAGCACAGCACACAGCACAAACAACAACACACAGCACAGCACACTTCCCAACACATAGCACACACACAGCACAACACACAGCACAGACACAGCACACACAGACAGCACAACAACACATCAACAACACACAGCACAACACACAGCACAACACAACTGCACAACCACTGTACACATGCACAGTACAACACACAGCACTGTTACACACAGCACAACACAGCAGCACACACAACAGCACAGACACACAGCACAACAAGAGCAGTATAACACAACAGCACAACATGTTGCAGCACAACACACAGCACAACACACCAGCACAACACACAGCACAAAACCACTGCAGACCACACATCACGCAACCAGCACAACATAACAGCAGCACATACCAGCACAACATACGCACAACACAACAGCACAACATACAGCACAACATACAGCACAACACACAGCACAACACACAGCACAACACATAGCACAACAGACAGCACAACACATAGCACAACACACAGACAGCACACACATACAGCACAACACACAGCAAAACACATAACACAACACACAGCACAACACACTGCACAACACACAGCACAACACACAGCACACCACACAGCACAACACATACATGCAACACAACACACATCACAACACACAGCACAACACACAGCACAACACATAGCACAACATACAGCACAACATACAGTACAACAGACAGCACAACACACAGTACAATACAACACATAGCACAACATACAGCACAACACGCAGCACAATACACAGCACAACACAACGTACAGCACAACGCATAGTACAACACACAGCACAGCACAACACACAGCACAACACACATCATAACACACAGCACAACACACAGCACAACACACAGCACAACACACAGCACAACACACAGCATACACAATGACAACACAACACACAGCACAACACACAGCACAACACACAGCACAACACACAGCACAACACACAGCACAACACACAGCAAAACACACAGCAAAACACACAGCAAAACACACAGCAAAACACACAGCACAACACACAGCACAACAGACAGCACAACACACTGCACAACACACAACACAACACACAGCACAACACACTGCACAACACACAGCACAACACACGGCACCACACGACAGTGCAGTGGACCCACCTCCACACAGTTTCCGGATGCGATCGTGGTTGAGAGCGCGGCACATATTGATGTAGAAGTGCACCGCGGCATCCGACTGGCCTTCAGTGCGATCCATCGTCTCCCAGCCACCGGACAGCCGGATCAGCCGACTGAGGTCCCGGGGGGTGCCGTCAGCTGCAGTCACCTGAACAGGCAGACAGCCAGTCAGCTGAACAGGCACACAGGAACACAGCCAGTCAACTGAACAGGCACACAGGTACACAGCCAGTCAACTGAACAGGCACACAGGTACACAGCCAGTCAGCTGAACAGGCACGCAGCCAGTCAGCTGAACAGGCACACAGCCAGTCAGCTGAACAGGCACACAGCCAGTCACCTGAACAGGCACACAGGTACATAGCCAGTCAGCTGAACAGGCACACAGGTACACAGCCAGTCAGCTGAACAGGCACACAGGCACACAGACACTGGCCAGTCAGCGGTAACTGCATGTACAACCACAGGGCCTGAAGGATGGAGACGGTGTTGGGAATGAGTTGGAACGGCTGGGATTATGACACCCTAGCCAGGGTTCAGCCGAAACCGTTAAGCACCATATTTCCAAAACAAGTTCACTCGGCTGTGAAATATATGTAAAATGCTTACGTCCATAAAATGTGAAGGCTTTTACAATCTACATAGATGTTTACCTGTGAATTAAGTCCAAGAACGCTACACAGGAGACCTTAATCAGGCGGCCATAGGTGCACCAGCTGCACCACTCACCCGACACTCCACAGCTGCACCAGTCACCCGACACTCCACAGCTGCACCAGTCACCCGACACTACACAGCTGCACCAGTCACCCGACACTCCACAGCTGCACCAGTCACCCGACACTCCACAGCTGCACAGCTTGTCAACCAGTCACCCGACACTCCACAGCTGCCCAGTCAAACGCCGACACTCCACAGCTGGCACCACTCACCCGACACTGCCACAGCTGCACAGTCACCCCCGACACTCCACAGAGCACCCGACACTCCAACAGCTGCACCAGTCCGCCGACACTCCACAGCCGCAACCACTCAGCCCGACCTCCACAGCTTGCACCAGTCACCCCGACACTCCACAGCTGCACCACTCACCCGACACTCCACAGCTGCACCAGTCACCCGACACTCCACAGCTGCACCAGTCACCCGACACTCCACAGCTGCACTACTCACCCGACACTCCACCTGGCGGACGGGGCAGACGACAGCCGTCTCCAGTGTAAGCTGCACCAGGTGCTCGTGGCGGCGCCGGAACACCAGTCGTCCGGCGCCGGCCTCCTCCCGGCACTGCAGCAGCACCTCGACACGGTCTGCCGACACCAGACACCAGCCGTCACCAGCCGTCACCAGCTGACACCAGCTGACACCAGCCGGCACCAGCTGACACCAGCTGACATCAGCCGTCACCAGTCGTCACCAGTCGTCACCAGCCGTCACCAGCCGTCACCAGCCGTCACCAGCTCTCACCAGCTCTCACCAGCTGTCTGACACAGCCACCTCTGACGGCAGACGAGTGTCAGTGTGGCGGCTCAGTGTCTCTGGCGAATACAATCCAATCGCACTATTCACTGAGAGAAATACATATATCCACCGACTTAATCGACTCAAAGAATTCGGACATACAAGTGGAAGTTTTCCGCGCGATCATATAAAAAACGACAGAAGAATAGCAATAAACATTGCCAACATCGAGTTCAAGACAAACGAATACTTATTGTCCTAAAGAAGAAAAATGCAATGTACTTTCCTTTGTCGAGATCTACATAAATATATCATCTCACATTAATCTTATGATCAAGGTTGTAAAGCATGTACGATATGCTGTATATTGTGACGCCAGATATAGATTGAGGCTTTCGAAATTCCATTACATTTTTTTTTTCTTTTTCTTTTGAATAAATTTAGTCCGAATGTTTTGTATGGATGGATTTCCGAAGAGAGGACCCACGCTAAGCAGAGCTTGTTGCGTAGGCCCTGACCCCACCACCCGATCGTACAATTCCCTCGCTTGGTCGCAGAATTTGACTGAAAGCTTTTACGTGCCACCCGACCATACTGGACATCGGTACCGCCCACGACCTTCCAATTCTGACGCACCTCACCTGAACTCGTGCGAACCGCTGCCACTGGCCGCAGGCCATCCCAGTCAGGAGCAAATAGCGAGCGCCGAAGCGACTCGAACCCGGGATGCCAGTTGCCACTACCGGGATAGGTCAGAAGCCCAGCGCTCTCCTTAACCCGGCAGTCACTGGGGTATTTTATGTAACACCACTCACTGCTTTTTAGCCCCCGTCCCCCCCCCCTCGTATCTTCGAAGCCAATAAGACAATCACGCTAACTCAAACGGCGAACGATAGCCAAGGAAGTTTCATCTACATTCTTGGTTTTACCTGGAGGTCACAAGTCAGGTTTAGTAGATATACTCAAACGTCTCTGATAACGCACGGTTTTGCCGTAACTATGGAATGAGAGAGACGTGAAATATATAGGATGCCTTACTACATGTGGCATACATCGGAAGTAACACAGCTACGCATGCCACCATCCCCGTACATTGTATTGAGTGGGGTCACCTCAGGTCAAGAGGTCAAATTGCAGTTTTGGGTTCAGTTTGCTTTGTGATGCATGTTTCTGAAGCTTAATTTCCATCATGAGCGCGAATCACCACCCTAAAACTTCGTAATGCAACCCAATTCTCAATAATGGGTCATAGATCATGGTCAAGGTCATAAATTTGCACAATCGTAGGTATGAATTTATGACACTGAATCATAAGACTTAAATGTCAATGTGCAGCCCTACACTACGCACACCGTCTCTACCTATTGCTACTTGCCATGCCCGTTATTGACGTAATCAAGATCGTAGCAATGAATTGTAAGCTTTGCCGCCAACTATGTGCTATGTGGACCGACCGACCTTTGAAAGGTCATTATGTATTAGCCGTTGAAGATATTGACTTAAAAATCGCTACACATATTAACAACAGTAGTGTCTTCTACATATATTCTGTCTAAATAATGACAAATTTCGAGATCATTCGGAAAAACAAGATTTTGACTTTCATTTTTTTTTTTTTAACTATGTGATGCAATAAATGCACATTTTGAGACGGCAGTTTGATAGCACTGTTCATCAGCTGTTATGTGGTGTTTTGAAAGCGTAGTTATCTGAAGAAGAAAACTATATATTCTACACTCTGTTAAAGGGTCATGTTTCTATCCACCCCTCTCTGCCACAGTTGTTCCCAATGTTCCAACTCGCCGCTTTTCGCTGAGTGCAGCAATAATACACACCGTACTACTTGCTGCCGCACAACTTGCACATTCTCCTCGATTAACTTTCGCTCATTTCATCCTAACTTACTATCAAACACTCGCCTATCAATCTTAAATGAAAAAAAGTTTTCGTCACTTCTGGGCTTGCATGCGCTCATATGAGGAATTTTGGGAAATTAGAGAAGACCACCTTTCCATCTCCGCCTGCAATACTGCTATCTGACTAGTATGCTATGGCTATGTACACTACGCTCAAACTCGTCTAAATCACAGTCTACTCTTCACAACACCTCTCTGATAAGAGAATGACGACTCTCCACCCCATCGGCTTTACCACGATGGCGCAAATCACCTACCTTACACTAGGGCTTTAATTCTGTTGTCACACATGTCTACATCAACCCAAGACATCAAATTTTACCTTTCGATTGGACCTCTGTGGGTGGTTTTAACTTTACACTATTAATTCGCATTACTGCCAAATCCAGCAAAATGGCCATCTCAACTCAAATATAATGTTAATGTGAAACATTCCCTTTAATGGATGGTCTACTTTGGCTCGAAATCTGTCAGAGGTGACGGCACTATGACGTCATTTTCTCATGACACATTATAACATCACAAGTTTCCTTTTGATGACACGTGTAAAATGATGCCTGGATAGGTACTGAAAGTTTGGCGTCAATAGCTGTTGTATTTGTTCTCGAAATATTCCAAATATTACTGAAGGGGAGCTTAAAAAGCCCCCCCCCACACACACACACACACACACATACACACAGTGACTCGAGGGTAAAGACCACCGACTTAAAACGATCAAAAACACCGCAGGGTGTAATTCAGCGCAAACAAAAACCATGTACAGCATGTTTTAAAAGACACATTGATGGCAGATGTTACACCGAACTCTCACGTACTCACGTGAGCATTTGCTCTATTTTAAAATGCAAAGGCATGGTTTTTAATATCAGCACTGTGACTCAAGTTATGACAATGTTGTATGTTTCGCACTGCTCACCTTCTGCCTGCTGGCTGTAGGTGAGAGTGACGTACCTGTAGCGGCAACACACTGTTTATTGGACTCTCCAGCTCCAGCTCCTCGTCCACACTGCATTGTCCGGCTGCCGTCCGGCCGAGAGGCGGTTCCCCGCCACTCCCCGCCCCCTGTCTGCAACCTGAGGCGAGATCAGCTCGCCGGGCGGCCAGCCATCGTCATAATAGCTACGACACGACTACGCATTCATAACCTACGCAAAATACGCCTATGTACAAAAGCCTCTACAGATACAACGCACTCCCCCCTGATTTTCACAAATCATTGTACTGAGTCGGTACGGTAGCGTGGCGCTCGCGCGTGCTTCGACGCAATATTGCTCCATCTGTCATCGCATCCGTCTGAGCGCTTGAACCCGCACCGAGAGACACAGTTGCAGGCTCACGAAGGATAACCGGGCAAATATCGCCATCACTGTCGGAAACGCGAGCCTCAAATCTCGCACATGACGAGGAACATGATCTACTTCTACACACTGTACAG
>VOPJ01011707.1:0-12792 GCA_014673585.1 Semibalanus balanoides
GCATCATACATATTTGGGTTGTACATATTTTGGGGAAGAGGCACACTCAGGTACATAAAATGGGAGGCGATATCCTCCGTCAAATTAGGCCCAACTTAAAATTAGTAAGATGATAAAATCCGTTCCACACATTCACGTCGTTTACTTGGATCCGCCTATGCGAATATATTACATTTAACAAATTACAGTAACAAATCCCACATGGACGTTCCTAATTCCTATCGTCCCAAAAAATCACAAACAGCACATATTTGTTATAAGCAAATCTCCTCCCCCCCCCCATTTTTCATTCCTGAGTACGCCTATGATTTTTTCATTTTGGTACTTGTCCCTTTTATTATTATAATATATTGAATACCATTACATCGGAGGTCATCGGAGGTCATCGGAGTCATCGTGTCATCGGAGGTCATGACATGTCATCGGAGGTCAGTGACCTAGGTTGACCTCTGAAAATTTCAATCGAAGTCACAATCTCAGTGAAAACCACAACAGTCACCTGGAAACACCTATGCATATGCGTTTGAACAACAAACACTCGAAAACGGCACAAGTTACAAGGATTGATACTACGGGACACCATTTGCGCCTGACATGACTTGAGAAACAGGCCACAGGTCCGGTCAAGTGGTGGAAATTTTCAGAGGATGTGTCAAATTGTTCAAAGGTAAGGCTTAAGACATTTCACCGCAATTGGTTGATAAGCAAGTGAGTTATCTTCAAAAACCGAGGATGTACCGTGGCATTCATCCACCCTGTACAGTGTACACTGGCGAGGGTAAGGCGATTTTTCCCATCTTAGCCCCCCGAAATTGTCTGGAGAAGCTACTCCCCTGGACAATGGCTATCATAGTATGCCGATCCATTTTCATTTATTTCGATTGCGTGCAAAATATCGTCGCCAATGATGAAAAGCAACCTCGTCTGGTATACGCAACCTGTATTGCCACGGTGCGGTCGGGAGCTTTCTCCTTAGTCAACCTTTTTCTCGCCGTAGGGTGGCAGTGAAGTCGCGATACGCATATATCATGCGCGTCGCGGGGAGTGGCCCTATCCGTTCTATGATTCCGTGCAATTCCATGCGGCTGAAAGGAAAAGAAGGCGTAAAAAGAGACAATGCAACGGGAGTGTCCCCACTGTTCTACTTGTACAACGCTGACAACGTTGATGTAGCTTATTTCTCGATCTGAATCGAACTCGAACTGAATATGTGTCATCGAATTGCTTCGCCTTGATGGCTTTTCCGTCATCTGTACCGGAGAGAATACCTTCCGTTATCACTCTCCCAGTGAGAGCATACATCATGTTCCACTTCGCAAAGTTATTAAAATGTTGCCCCAATCTATGTTAAGTTATTTACTATAACAGAGAGCGGAAAAACAATGCGAAAGTTTATGCTATAAAGTATATAATCGGGCAGACCGGTGAGCCAGCGTGCGCTGTATTTCGTCAGGTGGACGTGCGGGAGCCGCACCACGCGCTGAAGGAGCTCACCCGCGTCAGTCTGCGCTGTGACCTGACCCTGATGCTCGCCTGGAGCGCCGACGAGGCCGGCCGCATCCTCGACACGTACAAAGCGTACGAGCACAAGTCCGCCGACCTGATCCGGGAGCAGCAGGCGGGCGGCGCCCTGGCGCAGGTCACCGATGCGCTCACCTCGGTCCGCTCTGTCAACAAGACGGACGCGGCCGCCCTGCTCACCGCCTTCGGATCCCTGGCGCAGGTCATACGCGCCACGGAAGAGGAGCTGGCGCTTTGTCCCGGGGTCGGGCCCAGTAAGGCGAAACGGTTGTATGATGTCCTGCATATGCCGGTGCGAAGACAGGGAAGTCCCAAAAAGAAGAGTTGAACAGGGGTGGGGGGTCGACCGACGAGCGGACAAGAGTGGTTTAAAGCGGCGGTGAAGCCGCGGAGGGGACACGAAGGTACCTGGCTGGTGCGAGGTATGGCAAGCGTTCTATATATTCACATCCTCGCGATGTGCTTTATATAGAACGCACTCGCGGGGAATGTCTGCCCCGCATACATGAGTACGTGTCCAGGGGTTTAGATGCTATGTGCATGGTTAGGCGTGGGCTGGTGGAGACGGCTGGTCGCTGTCTCACCTGGTCGACAGACGGCGATGCCTAAGCGGGTGTTCCCCTGCAACAAGTACCTGATTACAATTGCGCCTTGTGACTCATAAATCAATCGTCATTGTAAGAAACGATTCATGCTGATCGTGAATCACGGCATCTGTATTACGACGTGCTTATTTTCAACGTTTTGGTGAAATTAATTTCCATTAGAATGTTGGCGTGAATTGATCACTACTCTTTCCATTACGCATAGAAGTGAAGGGTCACAATGCACCAGTTATACAATAAAATGTTTTGTAAAGAAAACAAAATGTGATCCCCGTGAGCAGTCCGAAATCACGGTGCACCTAACTCGCGTTTCCGCCATTTTCACATGTAGTCAGGTTAAATAGAACATATCTGAGAAACAACTGGCGTGGATATGGATGCAGCGATAAACCAGAGCCTTCATGACTCGACAGAAACCCGAAAACCTAAACAACCTCCTTCAGCGGGATAGGCAAAACTATCTATGGAAAAGACTAATAGATCCGTCTCGTATATTGTCACCGTATGAGCACGGGTGGCTTCCGTACCCAATGGAAAACATGGACAACTAATGCCACAGCAGTTGGATTGTATCGAAACCTCCCGGCGGATACAGCCACACCGTCCGTCATAAGGACACATCGCTGACAGCATACACTCAGACAGACACCCCAGCGTCGCAATCAGCTAGCACTCATACCAATATACAGCTCAGCATCCGTGACTGGGGCATACCCTGCCCCTGTCAACCCTCCAAATGATCACGATTCCCTGCTTTCAAAACAAAGAGCCACTTCTAGACCGCGAGGCATGGTGAGCGATTGAAACCTGAATCCGAGGCACCCGACACCGCGTAGTCGAATCAGCACGTCCTATGAGTCCGATCTCTCTCTCACATAGCCATGGCAGCAGCCTATCACATTCGCTGGATATATCTGGCACGTTTCTCATGATAAGGTTCACTTTCCGTTGGACCGCAGTTAGATCGCGTACACGGCGCTATCGAGACGAGCCCGAAAAGCATTCAAAACGTCACGCGGCAGTACTTCATCCCGTCACCTGCTGTTAACTCTCCTTGGCTCTCCACCTGTTGGAAGCGAGCCGCGCTGGGAGCGCCAGCAGTGACGCCCGAAGGGGAAAACAAGATAGCAAGTGGTAGCAAATTATTGCGTCGGGAACTATATCCAGTTATCGATACTCGAGAAAAAAAATACATCGGTACAGTAGGAGCTGAATTATGGAAGCTCCTCCGTATAATACAACTCCAAAAAGCACCCTTTATTGTTGGTTTTCATAACTCGCTTCCTGATGTTAACCGTAACGTTGTATCGCATTTGTCTTTTCCTCAACACCCAGCAACACAATCTGCCGAACAAGGCGTGCACTGCGACAGCGGGCCAGCCTGCCCACCCGCCTGGCAGTGCGCCAAGCCAGCCGGGCGGCGCGGCGGGCCAGCCTACCCGCCTGGTTGTACAGCGGGCCAGCCTACCCGCCTGGCGGCGCGGCGGGTCAGCCTACCATCCTGGCAGCACGGCGGGCCAGCCTACCCGCCTGGTTGTACAGCGGGCCAGCCTACCAGCCTGGCGGCGCGGCGGGCCAACCTACCATCCTGGCAGCACGGCGGGCCAGCCTACCCGCCTGGCGGCGCGGCGGCTCAGCCTACATGCCGGCCGGCGTGGGCACGCTGATGCCCAGCTGTTGCGCCACCTCGGCCTGCGCATGCGCCGCGTCGCGCAGAGAGAACAGGTGCGACAGCTCCGACTCGGTCTTGGCGAACGGAATGGCTTTGTCGAACAGCTCCATCGCTCGCTTCAGGTTCCCGCTGCAACACAGATCGACACACGTCACTACAGTTCTAAGTCTAACACGGATCGACACACGTCACTTCCAGTTCTGACACGGATCGACAAACGTCACTCCAGTTCTGACACGGATCGACACACGTCACTCCAGTCCAACACGGATCGACACACGTCACTTCAGTTCTAACACGGATCGACGCACATCACTCCGGTTCTGACACGGATCGACACACGTCACTACAGTCCAACACGGATCGACACACGTCACTCCAGTTCTAACACAGGTCGACACACGTCACTCCAGTTCTGACACGGATCGACAGTTCTGACACGGATCGACACACGTCACTCCAGTTCTGACACGGATCGACACACGTCACTCCGGTTCTAACACGGATCGACACACGTCACTCCAGTCCAACACGGATCGACAAACGTCACTCCAGTCCAACACGGATCGACACACGTCACTACAGTTCTAACACGGATCGACGCACGTCACTACAGTTCTAACACGGATCGACAAACGTCACTCGAGTTCTAACACGGATCGACACACTTTGCACTATGTCCCCGCTGAAACAAAGCTATAAAAATAGCTGTCTTCCCACTGCAACTATCGACAAATGTCACTCGATACACCGACAAATCCGACCACTAGGTACTAGGTAGGTAGTACCACACTAGGTCGATTTCAGAGAACACCACCATGACCAGCTGCTGGCCTCCAACCGCGTCTACAACATTCTTGTTTATTGGGGCTTTAGAGCGCGTCGACTGCTAAGGTCACTTTGTTCTTTGGTCTATAACAGTCAGCCGACAGGGGGGGGGGGGGCGATACAGGGGGGAACTTATCCGCTGCACCTCGATGGTGCCAGCGTCTCATAGGCGAACTCGCCTTGTCGTCCAGCTCCAGAGAGCGCGAATATCAGCTTGGTGGCCTCCTGAACGTCTCCCTTCCCAACTTGCAGCTGAAGCGACCTGGCCGCACACGAGCGCACCATGCTTTTAACGGCTATAATCAAGTAGAACTCAGCAGAATTTTGGGGCTTTATGACTCCGCAAATGCTGGAGTTATACTGTGTCTACTGTTCTGTCTGTTCTGGGCGGGTGAGATTGCGAACTACGGCGGCCGCTGCAGAAGGCTGACAGAACTGAGCTGAACAGGTACAACGGGCACAGATGGGTGCTCGAGAGTAAAAGTCTGTTCAACATCCGAAGTTGAAGTTTGTTTATAGAGGGCGCAAAGAGTAATAGGGGTCTAGCTGCAGTCACTAACATTAATAGATAATAGATATATCGGCGACTGGTCGCCACCTCATCCAGTACGACATAAAAGAAGGTTGAATATTCAGAACAACGATACAATAGCAATGAATCAGTCAGAAGTGTGACACTAACATTGTGACGTTGACTCACCCCTATGCACATAGACAGTGGCCCGGTCCGGGTCAACTTCAATCGCTTGTCTGAACAGCTCATCCGCCTCCTGAAACTTCTCCTGGTCAGCCAGCACCTGAGGGAGAAGTCAGCACCGGGTTACTATGGTGACGATACCAGGCTCACGAAAGCATCTCCTGTAAATTCTCCTGGTCTGCCGGCACCTGAGGGAGAAGTCAGCACCGGGTTACTATGGTGACGATACCACGAGAAATTTGGACAAAGCGTGACACCTCAGTAGTGACTCCACAGATGTAAACTGTCTCGGCAGGGTAGTGACTCCACATATGTAGTTTCTTACCTGAGCGTAGAGAACGTAGCACTCTGAGCAGTTGGGGAAGCGCGTAATCAGAGACTTGAACTCAACGTTCACCTTCGCAATTTTGGCACGGTTCTGGAAAATAAAAAGACAATGAGAGTTATGTAGCGGTTCCGATGCCAGTTTGCCTTCCAGCATGTTCAGATCTGCGAAGTATGATGTAGACAAGTACTATGAATGACCAGAAGGCCGACAGCAACTATAAAGCAGCATATTGCATTAACCACCTCAGGATACTGCATCATTATGCCGAATAACTACCAGCCCAGCAGCCGTGGCAATCCACATATCGGTCACACCACACAGCAGCCATGATCAGCTGACGATCAGCTGACGATCAGCTGACACCTCAGCTGACGATCAGCTGACGATCATCTGACGATCAGCTGATCAGCTGACACCTCAGCTGACACCTCAGTTGACGATCAGTTGACGATCAGCTGACACCTCAGCTGACACCAGCACCTGGTACAGACCCGCCGCCGGGCACCAGTGGCGTGAGAGAACCCCGTCCCCGAACCCACCTCCGTAGCACAGGCGTGCCGGTAGTCGGTGTAGGTTTTCTGGACGCAGGCGATCGCGTTGTTTGGCTTCAGTCTGACGGCCGTCTCGAAGTCGGCCATCGCCTGGTCCACCATCTCCATCAGAAGGTTAATCTGTCAACAGTTACAGACATGATTCAAACTGCAGCCAGAAGCAACACTAGCGCATTGGTAGACTGCAAGTCTCACGAAGGTTTCCTTCTGTGCAAAGGTAGTTACTATCTTAAGTTACTTTTTATCATGCTATTTTGTGAACAGTTGAGTATTATCCGCCCCTGTAGTTCAGTGGGAGAGCGCTTGACTCCTGACCTATCCGGGTATGGGCTATGGCAGCCCGGGTTCGAGTCGCTTCGGCGCTCGCTATTTGCTCCTGACTGCTCTGGCAGCGGTCGCACTAAGGATCAGGTACGTCAGTAAGCGGGGCGGACCGTGTATGTCGGGCGCGTACACTTTCATCCCTTTGCCGACCAACAGGATTTCGCGATCGGGTAATTGAGGTTAGGACCTGCGCACAAGCTCTGCATAGTGTGGGTCTGACTCGGAAATCCTCCATACAAAACATCGGACTAAATTTATTTTTAAAAATGCTGATGATTTTTCTTCTTGTATCAAGGGATATAAGTAAGCTTAATGCAGGCTTTGTTTTTGTTTGGTAATATTTGACATATTTTTGGGAAAAGTATTGAGTGTATTACAATGCAAGGAGAAGTTAATCATACGTGTACGAAGCCTGTCCGCGGTGGTGATCGATGTCTGGTTATTCTCGTCAACATCATGCCTTCTTGGAAGTCGGAGGACTGCTGGCCTCAGGCGAGTCGCGCTGAAGGTGGATCGAGCTCCTTGATGAGTGGTTGACCGCAGCTGAGGGCAGACACACGCCGAGCCGGGAGGAAGGCGTCAGCATAAGCCGCCCTCGTGACATGCTGCACTCGCGCACACGCTACCGAGTACAACAGACAAAACCTTATCACATACAGTAGGCACCAGTCGTAACAGGGTGCACTTGAGCTTACAATGCGCCCCTATAATCCATCTCAGACAGTTTTCACCTCGCGGCTACTACTCACACACGCCCTCCAACCCAACACCTCTTCGTCGTACAGTTCCCCTCACCCACCTTGGCAGACAGGGGAGACATGCCCTCCAACCCATCACCTCTTCGTCGTACAGTCCCCCTCCCCTCACCCATCTTGGCAGAGGAGACATGCCCTCCAACCCAACACCTCTTCATCGTACAGTTCCCCTCACCCATCTTGACAGAGGAGACGTCTGTCTCATCTGGTGCCAAGGCAGCGTCTAACCTTGGCAGAAGATGCGTTGTCGTCGATCGCCGACGTGTAGTCCTGCTTGGCGGCCTGATTCTGTCCGGTCAGCTGGTGCATGGTGCCCCGCAGCAGCGTGGCCTCGAGACGATGCGCACCGGCCGACTGAATCTCCTCCGAGCAGGCGGGAACCACCTCCTCATAGCTGCTGCTCTGCATGGCGCGACACGCCCGACCCCAGCCCCTACGGAGAGACAGAGAGAGAGGCACGGGAAGCAAGCCGGTCAGCCTGGCGGGAACCACCTTCCTCAATAGCTTTGCTTGCTCTGCATGGCGACGACATCGTTCACCCGACCCACCCCTACGGAGAGAACGAGAGAGAGGCACGGGGAGCAGCCGGTCCAGCTTGGGCGGGAACCACCTCCTCATAGCTGCTGCTCTGCATGGCGCGACACGCCCGACCCCAGCCCCTACGGAGAGAGAGAGAGAGGAGAGAGAGGCACGGGGAGCAGCCGGTCAGCTGGACGGAGAACTCACTACGGGCTCGGTGATTACAGGAGCTGTGTGTACGATTGGTGGCCCAGGTCGAGGTTGTATGAATATATCACACTGCATATATAACTGCGGTAACCAATCACCGTTGTAACATGGTCTAAAGGTCAACCGCTCCGTCAGTTCGGGACTAAAAGCACTTCCCATGGATTCAAATTCAAGCTGAGCGCTGACATAATGGTTGTTGTGGTTTTAACTCAACTCCTGAGACCCTGCCTTGCCATGTCACACACCTGACCAGAGGTCAAGGTTGTTAAGTCTGGCAATACTGTGTCTGTGACAGCTCTCACAGCGTGTCTGCCAGGTCTGTGAATACCATGCCGCGCGCCAGTTCCCCCATCTGACCAGAGATCGGCGTCGTCTGGAGTCGCGGCGTTGCCGTTCTCCTTCCGCCAGCAGTCGGACAGCGGGTCCTCGGCGAACGACGAGAGGAACGTCTGCACAAAGTGCTTGGACGGCATCACAGGCTCCCGGTTCTGCAGCGCCTCCTTGGCGTTCTTCTTACCTGGTGACGCACGGCAACAGCGCGATTCAAATGCGAGACGAGAAGAATGGATAACTAAGTCACGAAATTTAACGGAAGATATCCTAGAGAGACGCAAGTGCGCTGCAAATGTGTCGCTTTTCTGACAGGGGATTAGCATCCAAGATCGATTGCAACGGCTGAGCATAGCACCAAACATTGCAGTTCTGATTTTGAAGCCCGAGTCATACAAATGAAGCCGAAGTCAAAATTTGCAGTTCAGAGTTTGAAGCAAAGTTCAGAGTTTGAAAACAAAGCTGCCAACGCTTAAACCAGAAACAAGTTAAGCTTTGGAACCCTGGTAATACAAAACATGCTGAAGTCAGCGTTACCCCCCTTCAGAATAACGCCAGACCACATCCAGGCCCACCTCACTGCCGTCCAGCCCACTGACTCCCTATAGTAGTCTAACCCCGTCCGGGACACCAGCGCCCTCTATCGTCCCAATCAGGCGGCCGTGTCGCCGTCCACCTACCGAGCTCCTTCAGCACCCTGTCGGCCATCATGAGCGTCGCCTGGTTCTGGAACCCCTCCAGTATGCAGACGGCCGTGATGTCCCTCAGAGACTGGGTCAGGTCACCGAGCGCCTCACACGCCTTCGCCCGCCGGTGCAGCGCCTTGGCATACCGCGGCGCCAGCTCCAGAGCCTGGTCACAGTCGTGACGGGCGGCAGCGTAGTTACCCTGCAACGGAGATCACAATACACGAACACACACCGCGCAGTCACAGGACGTGGCGGCAGGCAGCGTAGGTTAGCTCAGCCTTCTGACAAAACAGGACTCACCCAATAACACAACCTTCGAACTACCTGACCATAACAGGTGCACGGACCATCGCAGGGGTGTTCAAACAATACGTGGGCAGAACCCGGCGCAGCTGGGACAGTATTGATTAACCACTGCAGGACGTTATCACAAGAGCCAACGCGGGACGAACCACACACAACACACACAGCACAGGGACTACACCCACGCACACGACGCACGGGACGGAGCGCATTACCCAAAAGCACCCTACGGCAGCCCCTGCAGGTCACATGCGTACTTGGGCGCCACACACGCGACGAACACCAGACACAAGCTTACGCACACGCCACGCACATAACCGCACACACGCAACGATACAGGAACGGGTTCAGCTGCAACGCCACTGGGACCAACGTCCACTAGTGCCGAGGACCAAAATCGGCAGGCAGGGTCATAGCTATGCAACGCACAGAGACACCACGCACACACGCACACACAGCGCAGCGCACACTGCAACGGAATCAAACGGACACTAATACCAGGGATCAGCTCGCTGCACCCGAGATGGAAGTACACGCACACTACACTACGCAACGAACATACAACACCGCACAGGAGTCACCCAGGGTCAGTCTGCACCTGAAGTACGGTGCATAGGCCGACCAGGGTCAAGCGCGTGCACTGACACGCACACACGCAACACCGCACGCACACGCACACGTCACACCGCCACACACATGTCCACACACACACACACAGGTGGCCCACAACCACACACGACTCAACACACAACACACACACACACACACACGCAGAGGTCACAGTCGTGGCGGGCAGCAGCGTAGTTACCCTGGGCAACGATCACAAAGGGGCACGAGCCCACGGCAGGGTCACGGAATGGTTATCGGGATCACTACGCACGCACGCACGCCACGCACGCACGCGACGCACGCACACAACGCACGCACGCACGCACGCACGCACACGCCGAGCGGCACTCCGGCCAACGCACACTATCCACACACTGGCAGTCAGCACGCACACGCAAACACGCACAACGCGACTCCACGCACATAACGGCACCACGCACACCGCCAACGAACAATACAGCACACCAACGGCTTACACGCCACACGACACACATCACACAGCACACCACGACACACACAACACACACACACACACACACCTAACACACATCAAACTTCGCTACCCGCGCACCGGCACATGGTTCACACGAAGTGATACAGGCAATTCTAGAGGATATCTGCCGGGTCACACACGGGGTGAACACTGTCACCTTCAGGGTGATCAGAGTCGTACAGGGTTCTTTGTACAGGGCACACATATTGTGTATGTATAGTTCACATAATTTACATACCAAGATCGCATGGCTGGTTTATATATGATCAGACGGGGTTTATGAACTATCCACACAGCACAGTGTTAAGCCATACCGGGTCGCAGAGTGATGCGAGTCACAAAGCACAGAGGGCAAGAGAGGTAATAGCAAACTAATCGATAACAGCCTGGATTCATCAACACACAAATGTAAATACAATCTAGATTCTTGTTACATCGTTTATAGTGGTTACTTTGGGAGAAAACAGCAAAAGCCATATCAAACTAAACATCGTCATATCACATAGTTCAAATGATGTCCACTGGCACACACACACTGAGTTTGCTGTTGTGAGCTGGGCTTGCTCTGTCGGGCCAGCAGTCAGTCACAAGTCAGTCACATGCCAGCCAGGCACAAGTGTTGTAAGTCAGTCTCATGCCAGCCAGACAGACACTGAGGGGAGGGGGGTGGGGGGGGGACTGTGAGTCTCTATCGGCGGCTCACCAGCTGTTCGTGAGCGGCGGCGCGGTTCTGGTGGAACGTCGACAGATCCTGCGCCTCACCCGGCGGGCACAGCTCGATCGCCAGGTCATAACACTTGATGGCTTCATCGTACTTCTGAGCCTTGAAGTACTTGTTGCCCTTGTTCTTCGCAGCCCGAGCTTTCTCTATCGGAGTCTGCAAAGGTATGCACAAAATTAATATAAAGCATTTTTAACCACACTAATCTAGCATGTGATGTGATGTCATGCTAGCATAGGTATGAAACAATTTGGGTGTTCTCCAGAACAAAGGGATGGTGAGGCAGGCTGTATTGTGTCAACCAAGAAATAACATCATCAGGATGATTGACAGATTTAACCCTCAACCTACGGGAGCTTTTCTCACCTTCGCCCTACGGGGGGAGGGCGGACAGCTTCGACCCCCGTAACTTCCAAACCAACCAACATATAGCAATGCCGTAAGAAACAGCATGTTGCCTGGCATAAGAGGAATCCAACAGTATGCATTTTGTATTCAGGTCAACAGGTGACCTTCCAGGTCAAGTGAATCGCATTAGATCGGCCACATCCAAAAAAGTGATTTTGCTCTGTTCGCCATTACCAAAGACACAATGACATGCAGTTTTTGGATGAAACACGCAACAGAGGATACTGTACGAACGATCATAGGATAATGGTAGACTCCCGGTAGGTAAAAAGTGGGGTAACAAATGTGGATTGAAAAGTTTTCCAAGTGAAAAGCCGGTTCACTGTTGACTAAGGTGAATTATAGTAACGGAAAATATACCTAGCAAAGGGTCTTATTCTCCCCCCCCCCATTTAGATCCCGGACATGCCTATGATAAGGTAAAAAAGATCCCCCCTCCCCCCATATTTAGTAACCAGCCGATCTACGGGATCTACAGCAACCAGCCGATCTACAGGAGTTCATTGACATGACATCCAGCTCCGAGGCCAAGGATGAATTACGGGTGCTCGATAAGAAATGGTGTGGGAAAACTCATATGACTCCTGTACCCGAAAATATCAGAAAATGCAATGAGACAACTCATTCCATTTCCCTTAACATTTACTGGCGAACAGGCGTTCTCAGCTCTTGAGACATGAAAACGGAAAAAGAAAACAGATCAAAGATGTCGAAGCTGACCTCTGGTGTGCGGTTTCAAAAACTGATCCGATAATCAAAAGACTGACGGTGAAGAAGCAGACACAGTCATCGCATTGGCAGAACAAGAACTACTATGTGACTACGTGCAGCGCTTGTAACTGATATATCATCCCAAACACCCTGCAGCACAGGATTACCCTGCAAATTGTGTATGTTCAGAATGCATTTTAAGGTGATGCAAAGATAGAACTAGGGGGCATTGGTGGCATCAGCTCGTGACAAGTGGGAACCGACCGAAAAAGGTGGGGACTTGGGAACCACTGGTTCATATCACCATGGCAAAAAATAGCTTTCCCAAAAAACTCGACAAACAATCAAACATAGGAAATTAAATCGGAAAATCGACTTGGCAACCCACAACGGTCTTTTAAGTTTCGGCGATTTGTTTCAAGGGCATTGCCCAGAGTCGAACAAATTTGAAACACCGGCGCCAGATATGGCGCGCTTCAAATAGTGATGGGAAAACACTGCTCATGATTTTCGAAAGA
>VOPJ01011708.1:0-12752 GCA_014673585.1 Semibalanus balanoides
TTATGAGTATTGAGCATGCTGAACAAAACAAATACCCAGACAAACTGATGGCTTACCTCATAAGCCTCAGACATTTCCTGGAACTTTTGACTGGCATTTGGGTCATCCTTGTTGGTGTCTGGGTGGTACTTTTTGGCTAGCTGATAATATGCTTTCTTAACATCTTTTGGAGAGGCATTTTTGGAAACTCCTAGTGTCTCATAGTAATCCTTCTTCAGGTTTGACCATGATTGATGGAACAGTCGGCTCTGCTGCTGGTGAGTGCTCGGCAGGCCTGGAAGGAAATACAGCATTAACATTTGCAGATAGCATAGCTGATCAGCGACCAGTCACAAATTGATAGCTGCAAATCTACACTAAAAGCAGCCTGGAAGAAAATGACAAAACAGAGAATGTCTGTTCTTAATTTTACTTTGGTCTGCTGCTGCTACCAACAAATACATATTACAACATTCTTCACTTTTTATCATCAAGGGATCTAATGGCTCTACCACCCAAGTCATCCCTGTCTAAACACATTGCCAATATGATAATAGGCCATAAATGGAAGTGGAAAAACCTGCCTAAAAACTTGCAGCAAATGCATTAACAAAACCTAAATAAAAACATGCAGCTATGTGCTCAACAGTCAACACCCTTGTTAACCATAACAAGCCTGTTGCCAGCAATAGACTAACCAAAAGAGCAGTGTAATAAAACACAAGTGTAAATCAAAGCAGAGTAAGTTGTGTACAATGCGAAACAAATACAAAACTGGAGAGACAGTGGGTTTATCACATTAACTTCACAGGTTCTGGACCAGGGTGCATGGTTTAGGACTGAGAAGGTTGAGGCAGGATGGCCGACAGACATTGAACATCCTTGGTGCATCTAACCCCACTCCAGCTTGAGAAGGATGGGGTCCATACCATTGGGGGGTTTGGGATGGGATGAGGTCAACAGCCATGCTCTTCAGTTAACTCACATATTCATACAGTCTGTTACCCAAAGTAGCTGCCAACCCATGTCTTAACTGTAGCAGAATGTTCTTCCACTAGCAATCTTGGAAGAGTATTCCAATCCTGTATAGCTCAATGTGAAACAAATTGGCTAGTGATAAGTAGACTGTTACCTAAGGGCTCTTTATCCTGTATTTGTAAGTTGTAAATATATTCTGAACCTTTTGAATAAATGAATTTCTGAGGTCAGGAATGAGGACCTACACTTAGCAGAGCTTGTTGCACAAATCCTGGCCTCTACCATCAAATCGCAGTTATTGGTAGCTGGCGGAATTTAAGTGAAAAAATTGCATGCCTTACAACCTGGACCCTGTCCACCCTGCTCATTGAGGTCAACTGACCTTGAGGTGGGACTGCTGACACCTGCCGTTGGCCATCCCAGTCAGGAAGGAGCACATAACAAGCACTGAAGCAAGTTGAACCCAGACTGCCACTACCAGGGCCCAGTCTTACCTACCTGCTTTTAAGAGTAAGTACTGCATCGCAGAAAACACCTGACTGCATCCACATATATGGTCTTGATGGCATATTTGGGGGCATAGAAGAGCCTTGAACTAGTATTTAGATACTTGTCACTAGATGTTGTTACGCATAGCTGATTAATTCCCCATTTCTTGAATTATGTCCGCTTTAATGGAAATAGTTCACCTTCAACATGGGTTTTGAACTGAGATAGCAATTTTGTAGCCCGTGTTTAAAAACCCTTGACTACAAGTTTTCTGGGCTGAAAGGGCTCTCCAGCCGAATATATTTGACTTTTTGTCAAAGAATTGTGGGCCTCACACACCTGGGCAGAGGCTATTGTGGGCCTCACACACCTGGGCAGAGGCTATACAGTAATCTTACCCGACTATACATTCAAATCTGATTGGCTGAGCCATGTTTGACAGTGCAGAGAGTACACATGTAGTTTTTATGAAATTAATCATTTACGTCCTTCTGTCCTGAATCGGTGTGATGTATGGCTATTTTTGACATTATGAAATCCGCACTGAATCCGCACCAGCTTCTCTAAATCCGCACCAGCCAGGGCGGGCACGCACTGACAAGAACTTGTCAAATAAGCCATACTTTGCAGTCTGGCTATCCATGGATTTAATATTTGACGCTAGATGAAAGTTACACATTGATGGCACTTGGTAACACTGGGCTGTGGTAACATTGGGCCCAGAAAGGTCAGAACCCCACTCCCAGCGCTCTCCCACTGAGCTACAGAAGCGAACAAACACTGTATGACAATTGCTGTGCAGACTGCAGACAATGTAACTATGACCAGAAAATTACAACAAAGTAAACTAATAATCAGTTTGATCATTTTCTTTTCAATCATTTTGATGTATCAAAATACTCAACCTGCATTAAATAGGATTATTTAGGCAACTGAAGCTATCTACTCAAATTTGCGGCAAAAGCTACGCAGAACAAATATAAGCTATACTCACATTTTCTGGTGATCCCAGCCACCGGGAGTAGTTTGAGTCGATGAGAATTATGCAATATGTGAATATTTCTTCCAGAATTCAGTAAAGACTGAAGAACTGGCAGCTGACAAGCTCTCCCACCCCTCAGACGTCCAGCCACCGCCATGCTTTTGCCACAAGCATGAAAAAGGAAGACAGCCGAAAAGTACACAAGTGATACACAACTACCATGTGAACATGTAAAACCTTCCACCTGTGAGGACTGTAGTGACGTCATCAGATCAGCTTCATTGGCATGCATGCACGATCCACGGGACAGTAATACAAATACAATAAAAAAATCAGCCATCCGAACTCAAGTAACTGCTATTTAATTCGGTTGGAGCATCACCCATACATGATTCTCCGGTATATATTTCACTAGCAAGGCAAATTAAAACGTCAGTGAGTGGATGATTTATGTCCAATGGTAGCATAGAATTTGTATGACGTCATTGGAGAAAATTCGAGATGCGTGAGGATGAACGGCAGAAACAGGACAAAAATTATAAACATTCAATCTGTAGTTGAGACTTGAGAGCCAAGGCCGCCGTATAGGAGGTTGAGAGCGACTGAGCCTATGGTTAATAAAAACACGCTCTCATTGAACCATAGGCGTAAGAAGGGGGGTATGGGCCTCCAATTTTCGGTCAAATTGCTAAAATATTGTATTTTGCCAAGTCAGTTGTCACTTTTGCTAAGTCTGCTTCGGCTAAGTAAAGTAAGGACAATTTTCGTTTACAAACCATTAAACCAAAACCAAACAAACAGTTCGCCAAGGCGAGAGGAACCCTCAAGTCTGCACATATATTTGCATTGAGAGGTTTGGTTTCTCTCAATAAAAAATAATAGTTTCACTGCCCCTCGGCCCCACACACATTTTTTGTGACATTTCTATGTCCCTGCATTGAACCGCAGACTGACAGAATAGATACCTTGACCTGAAGCCTGTGGTCCATAAATCATGATTAAAAGTTTGTTAAGTGTTCGTGTTGCCTTGGTGTTTTCAACATTTTATCTTGCACAGTGACAAAGACTAGGCATCTAACTGGGAGACTTTCTCCTGGCTGCTGTGTTTAAGTGGGCAAGAAATCAACTAACATATATTGATATAGCATGCCTTACTGAAACAGGATGTACCTACTGGCTACTTCAACCTACCTCACACAATGGTTTAATCCCATTGTGCCCAATCAGTGCCCAAGTTAATTGCTGGCAGGAAAGTTACTTACTGTTAAAGCTGGCATCAATTCCATCTTTGAATCCTGTAGCCTGCTAATATCACCTAGGATAGCCCCACTTCAGCTCAGAATAGTTACAATAAGTTATGATTTAGTCATGATAGAGGTGGGATAACCAGCAGTGAAAACAGTAAATTGTATTGATATTTTGTAAAGGAGACATTACCCAACCCATCCAACTAAACAGTGCTGACAATGTGTTTTTTGTTTTGTTCCAGGATAGCACATAACGTTTTTAACTCAGTTGATTCATTTCTGCAAGATGACTGATATTCTTGAATTATCGTTTTTTGAAATGTCAGATTTTGGATGTATTCTGGCCCTCATGATTATGGTTGGTTTCACCTTGCTGGGGATATTCATTAGTAGGTATGTATGGTATTGTATTTGATTACTGTCTTAGATACCACAAATCATGCTGTCTTGATTAATGATTACTCAGGCTGGGTGGCAGCAAATCCCATGAAGGCTCATTACACATCAACTCACATCACCTGTGACTAACCTGGACTGACTTGTAGTTGTAGCCTGGACCATTATGCTGTTTCAGTTACTTTTCAGTCAGTTCTCTGCAACTATGCCTACATATTTTAAGAGAAGAGAAGCAATACACCGATTCCTTTGACTGTTACATAACAGAGAGCATCCCGATAGTGTGGTCATCTTTGGTCTTACGATGGTGCTGCTGCTGCTTTCAGAGGGCCGGGCATGTTCGATCAGTCTTCTGTGGTGCGCTGGACATCTCAGGATGCGGTGCAGGTGCACCTGGACCCTCTGTACATCCCGTTCTCGCTGGAGCTGCTGAGAGATGGACGTGACGGCGGCAGCAGCGCCGGTGAAGCTGCACCCGGCGCTGGTATGTCATTGATGAATTGTATACTCGCGGCCCCATGTATATTCACGGTCTTTCTTCTCCTTGGACTGACTGGTGACAATGTGCAGTGAAAGTGACTGATCGTGTGTGTGTGTGTTGTGCGTGAGGGGTGTGTGTGTGTTATGTCTCACAGATGTAATGACGGTTACTGTATGTGTGTTGGTGTTCGTCAGTGGTGCGCTGTCAGCTGAAGACGGAGAGGCCGTGTCGGGTCCGGCTGCTGTGGAGGGTTCCGTTCGCGGCACTCGGCCACCTGCTCAACCAGGTCACGGCCTCTGATGTCCTGCCTCTACAGCTGTCAAACGCTCAGGTACGACACCTAGCCGGGGTTAGGGCACACTGGTCACAGGACACAGCCTATGGTTGCCCTGCTGTAGGTACGGCCGTGAAGTCCCCGGTGCCAGTAGCCCGAATTACGGACCGGCTGATCCCGGCAGAATCCCGACCACACGCCACCTCCCACACACCCCCCACACCGCGGCTCTCACGGTGCAGTCATGTGTGAAGTGGGTGACGGCTCTTATGTCTGCCGCCGACACAGCTTTGATCCGACACAGCTTTGATCCCGGTGACCACACTATCGAGGCGGCCGACAGCGGGGGCGCGCCGGAGGATGTGTCGACGTCACGGAGAAGCCACTACCCCCTGGTGGCGACGGTGGAAACTGCATCGGTTCCTGAGAGCCCCAGCTCCGTGGTAAGATTCGTTACGGCATGATGTCTGCTGTGTATTTGAAATGCGATTTCTATAATATTGCCGATGCTAATTCAGCTTCAGCTTGTGCGCAACTTGATACAATTGGAATCCGTTACGCGAATGGATTATTCGAACATCCGAGTTCTTAGCATATTGTAACTGGTAAAGAACCGCTGGAATCCTGAGGATCGTGCTTTAAACTTAGAAGCCTGAAGCGGCTGCGCAAAACGGAAAACCTTCAGGCTACATATTTTCAGAGACTTGACTCCTTGAGTCTGAATATCGGTGAAGACTGAACGGGCTGCTGTCCGGGCGTTCCTGTCCCGTTTCTGTGCTGCTGTCCCGGCTTTCCTGTCCCGTTTCTGTGCTGCTGTCCCGGCCGGTCCTGTCCCGTTTCTGTGCCGCTGTTCGGGCTTTCCTGTCCCGTTTCTGTGCTGCTGTCCGGGCGTCCGTTTCTGTGCTGCTGTCCGGGCTTTCCTGTCCCGTTTCTGTGCTGCTGTCCCGGCCGGTCCGACTGACGCCTGACGCTGTTTGCCCTGCCGGCCACCAGGTGGCTCTGCTGGTGGTGATTCACGTGCGGGACGCGGCAGCACCGATGCCGACGGCGGCGCTGCACCGCTATGTGCGTCAGGCGGACGGCCGGGTCACCCTGCTGCAGGTGGGTCTGTCGGCAGCCTGTCTCAGACGCTGTCACACTGTCTCAGGCACTGTTACACTCTCAGACACTGTCACACTGGCTCAGGCATTGTTACACTCTCAGACACCCAGTACTGTATTATCCCAGGCACCTGTTCTGGCCTGGAAAAAAAAAATGGTTCCCCCACACGGCAGCATTTTTAAATACTTGATTGACACTTGACGCGGTTTCTCGCGCTATCATTGCCGCATATGCACGTTTATGATAACGAAAACCAAACTAGTTGCTCGTTAATGCGGCTCCTTTTCGTTGCTTGTTTTTTTTTTTCTGCGGCCGTTCTATTATAACGAACGGCTCAGAATTGACGAAAAATCGAGCCGACGACTCGATTTTTTGGTATTATTATTATAATAATAATGGCCTCTGGTCACTAATCTCTGCCTGATGTCACTGGATATGTGGCTAACCGCAATGATCCGGTCCGGACGGTGAACGCAAAGAACGACACTATGTCGTCAACCGGTTATATCTTACGATAAATATTCCGACTGTCATAATCATCATAATATATTTATTTGTTTGTGTAGCTCGCTCGATCAATAAAACAAAAGGACCGGCGCAAAAGCATAGCTTAAATTAGTATCCTGAACACGAAAGCACGGCCACACTCACATAAGTCTTTATCACACTAACTCATCATATATTATGTACATAGTGTGACATAACATGGTATGCCTGACAACATAAATTGGCGCATAGTATCGATACCAAACATGAAAATTATTATTGCTCAAATCGACCTGTTTTGAACAATAAATTTCGAGACTCGACACCACTGTAAGTAAGTGTACAATACATACTGTGGCGTCTGTCATCTGACTGACCCGTCTGTCACATGTTTCGATGTGATCGACCACTCAAAACTTCTTTTTAAATTACAGGCTCACGTAATTGACACATTTGGTTCTCGGGATACCTGAGAAACCACACACCAGAGTGTCAACCTCACTGACAATCTGGGTGGTGTAAACTAATCCTGTCCGCTGCCCAATAACATCGGAATTTTCCAAGGCTCAGCTTTAGAGCCTCTTCTCTACTGCGTGTTCGCTAACGACATAGTCAGTTCTCCGAAGACACAGTAGTAGTCCGATACGCCGACGAGGCACACATTCTGGTCAGCGGCAAAAATATGAAATACAAACAGTTGTCGCCCGCTTGGAAAATGTTCTGGCTTCTCTTGACTTTTGGTTCCGAGCGAACGGACTAGTTAACTCTGCTAAGATCCAACTGATGCTTTTGGACAGCCCACAAAATCTGCGAACTCTATCCGACACTAGAGTAACACTCCGATTTTTGCAATCATGATTTACTCCCCGTTTCGGAAGCAAAAAGCTTTGCCTCACCTTGTATTGTTATCTTAACCCGCCAGTCATCTGACCCGTCTGTTACCTGACCCGTCTGTCATCTGACCCGTCTGTCACCTGACCCGCCTGTCACCTGACCCATATGTCATCTGACCCGTCCGTCACCTGACCCGTCTGTCATCTGACCCGTATGTCACCTGACCCGTCTGTCATCTGACCCGTCTGTCATCTGACCCGTCTGTCATCTGACCCGTCTGTTACCTGACCCGTCCGTCATCTGTCCCGCTGCTGACAGCCGCTGTACTCGTCTGGTGTGGAGGGACGGCCGCAGCCGCCGGCTGACGACCCGGGGTCAGAGGAGGGTGACGGTGAGGAGGAGGAGGCCGGCCCGCTGGGCGTCTGCTGCGTCTGCCGCGCCGAGCCAGCCGCTGTGGTGCTGCTGCCCTGCCGACACGGCTGCGTCTGCGGCGTCTGTTTCACCCGCACCGACACCTGCCCGCTGTGCCGCGGTCGCGTGGTGCAGTACTTCAACGTGCCGCCGCCAGGGAGCGGCCGGCAGGGGCGGCAGGAATGCCGGACGACGGAGACGGCCGGGATGGTGTCGCGTCGAGCAGCCCCTGCCAGATACAGAGTGAAGTACGGCTGGCAGGGGCGGCAGGAATGCCGGAGCGACGGAGACGGCCGGATAGGGTCGTCGACGTCGAGGCAGCCCCTGCAGATACGAGTGAAGAGGCCGGCAGGGGCGGGAAGGAATGCCGGACGGAGACGGCGGGATGTGTCCAACGTCGAGCAGCCCTGCAGATACAGAGTGGAGAGACGAAAGCCGTTAGGGGCGGCAGTGTTAATGCGCGACGACGGAGGACGGCCGGATAGTGTCACTCGGGGAGAGCCCTGCAGGTAAGAGTGAGACGCCGCAGGGGCGGCAGGAATGCCGGACGACGGAGACGGCCGGGATGGTGTCGCGTCGAGCAGCCCCTGCAGGTACAGAGTGAAGACGGCCGGCAGGGGCGGCAGGAATGCCGGACGACGGAGACGGCCGGGATAGTGTCGCGTCGAGCAGCCCCTGCAGGTACAGAGTGAAGACGGCCGGCAGGGGCGGCAGGAATGCCGGACCACGGAGACGGCCGGGATAGTGTCACGTCGCGCAGCCCCTGCAGATACAGAGTGAAGCTGTGATGACTGATGAGACGGTCGGTATACCGGCTAATGATTCAGGGTTCAGACATAGTGGAACTGTGCCCTGTGGTGAGACGGACGGGACAATCCCTAGTAGCACACATGACGTTCACGACGTCGTGACAACGTTTTCACGACGTTATTACGTCGCATGAACGTTGTAATGACGTTGTCAGCGTTGTTATGACGCTGTGACAACGTTATGCGCTACTAGGGATGACGGTGGTTCACGGCCCTGCTGCCTCGCTAGTCTTCTGTTTGTGATTGGCCAGTCTTCTGTTTGTGATTGGTGTGTCGACTGTGATGTCATGTGTGATGTCTGTGATGTGTACCTGATGGTTATGAGCTTTCTGTGATTACAATGTGGCAGTCAGGTTCTGCGGTATTTAATCGAGAGTTGTTAGCTTGTTAAAGGTTATATTCCGTCACTCACTGTTAGGCGGACTGTTGTTTGTTTTGCCGTCAGTTTGATAGTGTATTCGGATATATACGTGCTGTTGTTGTTTAGAGTTCTGTGTGCGACTCAATATACCTCATGTTTTCTTTCTCAAGTTTTCTCAAGGTAGCAGGAACTACTTGTCAAGTCTTCCTTCGCGCCCGGATCACGTTACCGCATTCTCTCTTGTCTGTCGGCGTGCTCATGAAGTGTTGGGAAGCATTTCTTCAAAGCATTGAGTTGTCATTGGACATTTTCCCGTCTTTGCAGAAATAGGAAAGCTGGTGTTGCAGCGATGATAGATAAGCTTTCGGGGGGGGGGGCGTAGCAACGTATCGGCTGAAGTGTACCGTGTGTGTTTGGTGCGAGTCTTCGGGTGCCATCTGAGCTCAGACTGATGTAATTGAGACGATATTTTTCAACTTTGTTTGAAGCACGTCATCTCTGACTTAGGATTACTCAGTACTATAATATTCGGGGACGATGGGCTTCGTAAAAAGGACGATGAACTTTGTAGTTTGAACCCAGTATCACATAACGTTATGACATGTGATACTGGGTAGCAAAAAAGTGCTGATGACCTTATGTGCTTTCAGATGGCCTTGCAGAGGTCACTGAGCAATAATTGCGTCTGGGTCACCAAGCAGGAGCTAAAATAACATAATTCTGAAATAGTTGGTCTGATCCCATGCATGTTCTCTAAAAAGAAGCATCTGTTTATTTTCCCATTCACTTATAATGGGGACTCGGGGAGGTCAGGGAAGTTACCTGACCTTAGGTTACCGATACAATTAATCTTAGATCAAATGCATGTAGGTATACGGTACTGTAGGTATACGGTACTTATCAACTTATGAAATCCTGCAATTGTAAAATGTCTCGGACAAAGACTGATATGCGATGTTCCTGTCAGCAAATTTTCTTATCAATACGATACACGTTCGGTGTTAACAATTTATCTGTCAACAGCTCATCGAAACGACTTCACTTAACTTAACCTGCGCTTGATCGGGGGGGGGGGCAAATATTGCCCCCTGACTGACGAGTTTTCGCGATAGCTCAAAACACATTCGCGCTATCAACGTGAAACTTGCAGTACCTTCTTCCACATCAATTTGACATCTTCTGTGAAAAATAAAAATAAATCGTCGATAATTTTTTTAGATACAGCAAATTTTTTGACGTCAATACACACGAGTCTGACGATAAAATCAACTAAACTTAAACAAGCCGTACAAAGACCACATTTTGACTCAAATGCAAACCAAAAGCTTCAAAAGATGGCAAATGTCATGGCTTACAAAATGGCTGTTCCGGATTTTGGATTTTGTTTGCTTTTTATCCCATTTTTTTTTCTCCCAAAACTGATTTTTGTGTGAAAATGGTCAGGAAATCAAAATTTGCATAGATGTTCGAGAAACCGGAATGTATGTTGGAGAACCAAAAATGAAAATACCCAAACCAATTTTCAAAGCTATATCTTTATTTTTGAGTGAGAAATGGTTCCCAAATAAGGTAACTGATATGACGTAATATTTTGAAGTTGCGTTTTTATTTGACACGATAAGACAAATAAATGTCGACACTGTATTTCTTGAGATAAAACTGGCTTAGAAAGAGGACTTTTTTGTTAGATTTATCAATTTAAAAAAGATTTGACCTAATTTGACCTAAACTTTAACTCAGCTTGACACTTACTTCAATTAAATGAGCTCAGATGGTAAATTGCTTGTCAATATCGTTTTCTACGTATAAAGCAGCCCATAAAACATGTGTCACATGACTTTCAAAATATGTTTCGGATAGTGACCTTTTTTACCTTGACCCAGGGACGTGGGAGCCGTGGGGGCAGAGGGGGCAACTCGCCCCCTAATTTTTGGACCTGTGGGGGCGACGCCCCCAACTTTGGAGCTAGGTGTCGGCCCTCCCCCCGTCTTTTAATATGATCTTAGAACTCTGAATTAGATCAACGGCATTGTCTTCGAAAATTTGCTTATGTTTTGTAGAACAAAGGTGCAGTTTCAGTCACAAAATCAAATAAAGTAAATTCAACTGCATTGAATTTGGAACTGGTTTTGCATCTTTCCATCTTGACAGTGACACCGCACGATTGACCATCGTAGGCAGCACTAGCATGGAAACACTGTTAAATACAGCGCACGCCTCGTATAATATATCATTTTTTGTCGTAACGCTGATAGTTATTTCTTGGTCACAATCACGGTCGATAAAATACTCATGGTCACAATGTTGCATAGGCGTAGGAGCCGGGGGCAGGGGGGCAACTGCCCCCCAACATTTTCGGATTTTAACATTACGCCTATGGGCGTTGCATGGAAAGAATCGACTTCAAAATGCCTTTTGCCCCCCCCCCCCTCAACTTCAAATGAGTTCCTACGCCCCTGTAATGTTGTAATACTTTTTAGAGGTACTACCTAATTGCTACTAGGTATTCATGAAATATTACTGAGCGCCACAGAGTAAATAACATTCAGTCTTTTTGGCATGGGGGTAGGTCACGGTGTTTCATTGTTTTTGTTTTAGAAAAACGCGTCATTAAAGATGTATGATGTCGACTCTGCTCCCCTGACGTTCAGGGAAAGAGTCGGCCAGGGGTCGAAAAAAGGAAAAGTGGTCACAAACGAACTTGCGGATCAAGGCGGTCGCCTGCATTAGCGCGTCCAGAGGCGATATATCGGGGATGGGTTTCGATATATCGGGTGAACGGATGGCGATACTTGACGATAAATCCTGTTGGCGATATAACGGGTGGCGACCACAGCGATATTTTTAGCTATCATTTTTGCTACCTCAGGTCCGCTAAAAAGTTCGCCCCCCAACTTGAAAGTACTTCCCGCGCCCCTGCCTTGACCTTTACCAAAAATCTCCTTTTTGCTCATGCTTGATGTGTATTGTGTATCATAGCTTTGGGAGCATTTTGGGTGATCATGGCCGCAATCAAAGGCGCTTGATGGAAAGTATGGTCCATACTCCACAACCTAAAATGTCTCGATTTTGACCTTTGACCCGACCTTGACCTGATTTATGACCTCAATTCGAATAATTTCTAGTATGCTTGAGATGCGTCTCACTGAGAGCTTTCGAACCCTGCCTTGCGCGTCTCGCTACGATTATCGGTTCCGGAGATAACAAGGGGACAATATTTGCCCCCGGTCAACGGTGTTCGGCTGAGACCCCGGTCAAGCGCTGTTATCAAATTCGTGCATTAGGTACATTTGTTGAACAAAAGTTTTTGAGAAGAAAAAAGTAATGCATTGATATGGTCGCTCACTCGGTAGTCGCTGGCTATCAAAGGAATACCGTATTTATGATTAGTTCACGCAGTACTTTCTACGCTTTTACATGTAGATATTAAAGTTCACCTTAGTAAGTAACGTTTAGGCGTCAATTTTCCATAGTTTTCAACAAGTTGGAAGCTTCATAGCTGTTTATTACAATGTATCGATTTGTTTGCTGCGTGACTTCAAATGGCATCATTGATGCGATTTGGCGACATATGTTGAGCGTTCCATGTATTCGCCGTCGGCTGGTCGTCTGTTTTGACGCGAGGCGTCTGGTGAGTGGTGAGTGGTGACCCCGACAGACAGACAGCCGCCTGCCGGCCTGTTGTGTGACCTTGAGCACTGGTCTGCGGCACGTCCTGGGCCGCGTGCGACGGAGTGCCCGGCGACAGTGCTCGCTGCCGCCCCCGACCGACCGGCCGGCCGGCTGTACTGCGTGTGTGCTGCTGTTAGTGCTGCGGAGAGCTGTTGTGTCAGCTGTGGGACGGTGCAGACGGGCCGCCATGGAGCAGTGCTTCCTCGGCGACAGGGTGCTGCTGGAGGACGGCTACCTGGGCCCGGCCACGCT
>VOPJ01011711.1:0-20830 GCA_014673585.1 Semibalanus balanoides
TCAAGGTCACAGAGCCAAATACGAGATTTTAAGCCTCCATACCAGCTCGGGTACCCTGTAGTTTTGTCGTTTACAGTCCGATTGGCTCGCAAAATAGCGACCTTTGACCTGTATAATATTTTTATTTTTCGTGAAGCAAGCTTTGATGATGGCGAGTCGTTTGAGCCATTTTGCGAGCAAATCAGACGGTAAACGAAAAAACTACAGGGTACCCGAGCTTGGTTATGGAGGCTTAAAGTCTCGTATTTGGCTCTGTGACCTTGACCTTTGACCTGTATGTTATTTTGTATTTTTCCTGCAGCAAGCTTTGATTCTGGCGAGTCGTTTCAGCCATTTTGCGTGCCAATCGGACTGTAAACGAAAAAATATACAGGGTACCCGAGCTGGTATGGAGGCTTAAAGTCTCGTATTTGGCTCTGTGACCTTGACTTTTGACCTGTATGTTATTTTGTATTTGTCCTGCAGCAAGCTTTGATGCTTGCGAGTCGTTTGAGCCATTTTGCGAGCCAATCGGACTGTAAACGAAAAAAACTACATGGTACCCGAGCTGGTATGGAGGCTTAAAATCTCTTATTTGGCTTTGTGACCTTGACCTTTAGCCTGTATGTTATTTTTTATTTGTCCTGCAGCAAGCTTTGATGCTGGCGAGTCGTTTGAGCCATTTTGCGAGCCAATCGGACGGTAAACAAAAAACTACAGGGTACTCCGTGCGGTGTCATTTCAATGACCTCTGGAGGTCAAACCAGTTGTCCTAGGTCAAATTGGATTGGATATTCGTGCATAACCTTGAGATCTACCTATTTACTAAGTTTTCGGAAATTCTGAATTCGACGCTGAAAACGAATAATACGACGCTAGCTTGACGCACATTGGAAATGTTGGAAGGTGCACCGCCCACTGGTTGTGACGTCATGCTTACGTCACCGCCGTCGGCGCGGCCGGCTAGAGGTGCGCACGGCTCGTAGGAGCCTGCGCCGCCGCACTGGTGGATCTAGATAATGCCGAACAAATATTTTAAAAAGCATAAGTAAAATTAGAGAGTTTTCGGCTTACGCCTTCATCAGTCTCATTTTTTATTTCATTTTTTCTTCTTCATTTATTCAGTTATATCACTAGCAGGCACTGTGCCCACTTATAGACGAAGTCAAGTGATACAAATATATATTAAATAATAAAACTATCAAGCGCATAAGCGCGCATCATAAGCGCACAACACATAGATAAAATGAACAGAACCACGCACTCGCACAGTTACAGAGACACACACGACATGCTCGCAGCACAGGCTAACACAGATGTTTTGAAAGTGACAAGACCGTCTACGATGAAATCCACATAGGGATTTGTTCCGGCATTATGATAAATATCAAATCATAATCGCAAGAGCTGAAACGTAAACAATTGACTGTACTATTGGTTCCAAAATAAGCGTCCCGCTGGGTTTGCCGGCACAGCAAACCCAGCAAACCCAGCAATATGCCGTCTTGGGAAAAGTATGTGGAATGATGTAGATGAGTGCCACTCATCTGGGCACTAATCTCCATAATTGCACATACTTTTCCCAAGGCGGTATATTCCCTTTAACTGTTGTGTCCTCCATCCCAGCGGGACGTTTATTTCGGAACCAATAGTACCACGGAGAAGGGATCTGTACTACGGCCTTGGTACTGTAGTTTTGCGCGAGCGTAACCATGGCAACGAGCGCTGGTGCGCATAGGCCCGGGAACGGCAGGGGCAGCGGGGGCGCTTGCCCCCCAACTTTGGGACCGCGGGGGCGGCGCCCCTCCCCCCAACTTCGGCGTTGCTGAATTTAACGTTCCGTAAAACAACATAATATAAGACATCGAAAGCGTGTTTTTTTGCAAAATTATGCAACACCACACTTCTACTCATGACTCATGTCTACCTGATTTTTGTCCTTTGTCAGCGAGGTTCTGTATAAGAAACCTGATGCAAAATGTCATGTGTATATATATACGTAGGCTGTTTTTAACGTTAACAACAATTATGATCGTTGTGAATTGTGATTGGAAAGCAATGGTTACAGTTGGTTTGCGACAGAGTCTGCGTATGTCGCAATCTGACGTAAACAGATTTCCAATTTGTCATACCTACAGGGTGTAACGAAATATCAGGACATCAATGTTTTCCGCCTTATCGAAAGCGTCCGCCTTCAGTTGTAATGACTGTAGCCCAGGTTGTTGTGCAGGTTGTGTAGTCCATCATGTGGGAGGTCATTGTAGGCTCCTGGGTGAGCTGTCGGGCCAGTTTTGTCCGAGTCGTATTGTGACGTTTCTCCACCGCCATATGATGACTCTCTTGCCACTGGTGAAGTGTCCGTGTGGCCGCGCGTGTGGGTCTGCAGGCCAAACCCCAGCCTGCACTTTTAGCCAGACGTGCAGCTGACTTCCTTCTGCTGATGACCAGCTGCCGACAGACGATCTACTGGCTGTTCTTCTAATCTTCTGCGAAAGAAGCGGCTGCATTATTTTCTCATTGTTGCCCTGGACAAAAACTGAAAAGTGACTCTGGCGGTGACCCGTCCCGTACTGAGGGCTCTGGTCACCGACCAAAGGTCAGGTCGCCCGGGCAGTATATAGGCCGGAAGCGCAGGTACGGATTCATTAAATTTCCCGCTCCTACCTCCACACGGGGACGATTGCGAGCGGAAAATGCGCAAAAATAGATGTCCGGATAATTTGGTTACACCCTATACTATCGCTGAAGTTTCGGGGATTTTTTTTTTTACATGGGGCGTTCTAGTCCTGTGTCGAAAGTATAGGTACTTAGCGCAACGAGGTAATTCATTCACCACAACCCGTTTTTCGATCTGCTCTTCAAATATGCTATCTCAGTTCAATTTTTTTTTTTAGGTGAACCCTTTAACAGCAAACCTATATGGGAGTAAGGGCGAAACACCTGGCTGCAGCCCCCTTTCAAAATTTTGTGGCTACGCCTAAAAACTGTAATTTAGTAGCGGTTATGGCAGAAACGTTTTCAAAGAAGTTAGTTGGCAGGTTTTGAGATTCAGTGCTGGATAATAACACTTTTAAATGTGTTAGGTTCCTAATCTTGTAATTGTTTCAACACTGTTTTGAGGGAAATGTAAGACATTGCTATAATTATAATTGATAACCTTATCCCATAATGCGACAAATATTTTAAAAAAATGAGAGCCTGTCGGCTTGCGCCTCGTCAGCCATTAAATGTAATTTTCAGTTAGCAAAAAAACACATAAATATTCATTATATCGGCCTACCTGCAATTCCGGCACACCATGCAACCTTCCATGAGGGTGGTAAAAATCAAAACAGGCGCACACAAAACAACAGTTGTCGAGTCGGGTAATACAAAATGACCTTTTATAGAGCTATATACAAACGCATAACCAAATGAAACCACGCATATCACATACCTATCTCTCAATATCTAATTTAATCATACGTCCTATTGCATTTCACATTTCATCGAATCCATAATATATAACAATGCCTATTTCACCTAAAAACGCGCATCTGTGACGCGTACTGTACAAAAGAACGCGCATCCTATACAATTATGTCCTATCCGAATATATACAATAGTTTAACAGAACCACTTTTGTCCAATACCGAAAAAATTTAATTTAAGTCCCACGAATCACACATGGCATGCACCCCCCCTCGCCTGTCACTCACTCCGTCCTCAAACGTTTTCAAATGGACTATATAATGGAAATATGACACAATCAGACTCAGATAATAGGCCATGATGACGTTTGTGTGCTGAGGGTTGGTTTGAGCTCACGTATAAAAAGGGATTCCCAAATTTTTCGATCAGGGCCGTCTTTAGACACATGTAGAATTGATGGAGACGTTGCTGGTCCAGTTGCCGTCCTGGGTGTTTGCTTGATGGAATGCCAAAATGGGGTGTCTGTTTTTTGTTCTTTGCATCTCTTATGTGCTCATTGAATCTGAGTCCTAACTGAGCGCGAGTGGCGCTAATACTCTGATGACGGTTTCAGCTAGGCGCACGAAAATTAGCACGCAGGTCCGCTGGTCAGGGCCATCCATCGAATCAAAAGTTGGTGTCCATCCGACACCGGTGTCGGCCGCAGCACGCGCCAAAGCGCGGCTACCTCACGCCGTCCGCTAACATGGAAACCAAAAATTGGAAAATTCGCCTAAAACGGGCCAACGCCGCGCCGTTCCCGGGCCGATAGCTCGGCAACCGAGGGTCGCAGCAGCATGCGATAAACACTATGTGATGATAATCGATTGGCCTGGCCTGGTATAGTATGTCCTTCAGAGCAGAGCGCGTGCCACGTGCAGAGTTGTGACAGCTTTTAAGATAAAATCGTCATTTTCAGTATTTATTTCGGTGCTTGGGAACTGTTGCACATAGGAGGCTAAAACCAGCGCCACTTTACAGGTGCATGTACCGCCTTCGAATTATATGTGTTACACAAAGCTGTGCGACTAATATTGAGGTTTTCAAGTTGTAATTCAGTATTTTTCGACATTTTTACCCTTTACACCACCGTAAACACCAAAACGATGGCAAAGTTGACAGGCAAATTTACACGGCCGAATAGCGCCTTCTGTGCTAACTAATATCCACCCAAAATATTTTGCTTCTGTCTAATAGGTAACTTAAGTAAAGACAAACGTAAATGGCTGCAGACGCTAACATTGCTATATATTGTCGTCGAATAAAATGCCATCGCATTTTATTTATTTTTACATTTTTTACATCCAGGGATTGTCCCACCTTAACATAAGATTTGAGTTGAGATAGCCATTGCGCTGCTTGCAAGCAAATTTATTATGGATAAGTTAAAACAACCACTGAGTCGAATCACAGAGAATTCAGTTTGATTTTGAATTCTTAACATGCCACCCCAATGTATTTGAATGTGCACGTAGCCGATGTCGTTAGTCTCTCTTGCTAACATGTGGATACAGTCGACTTGTTTTACCTTTGGCCATTACATTAGCCAATACACTAGTCCTACTTAAAACAGCGTGAAGGTTTATTTTTTTTCCAAAAAAATCTCATATGACGTCATCAGCCCAAATATTAAAACTGTTTTTTTTATAAATCTGAGGCATCGTTCGTGAGAACAAATGCCTAAATCGTGTTCAGCATGCATCACTTCAATATTTGCAACCACAAACTACGTACATTGACACATTTTTTTTTGAAGTGGGACAGTCCCTTTAAATTGGCCCATGACTTCAACACTGATTCAATTAATAACACGATGAAACCGTATCTCGCACCTCCCTCGCGAGATTCGCTAAATACCCGGAAGACATATTTTAAGCTATTTAAAACAGCAACAAGTGTACGGGACTGTCCCACCTTTTCAAAAAGTCCAATGTACGCCGCCATCTGTGCTAAATATTAATTAGTTACTGCGAACAGATTATGACATTTGTTCTCACTAACAGTCTTAATTTAATAAAAAATACTTTTAATATTTGGCTGAGACGTATATGAATGGGATTTTTTGGCGAAATAGAGAAAACCTTCACGCTGCTAACTGTAAGCCTAGTGTATGGCTTATTTAGCAGCCAAATGAAAACAATCTACTTTCACAAACATGGTAAAAGAGAGATGACGACATCGATTAAGAACCCTAATAACTAATACACTATAGTCTTTGATGGAGATGCCAAAATCAAACTCAACCTATTCCGGTTTAGAGCGCTGGAACAGCCCCTATGTATGTTATGACTTATACCATACATAATTTCAATGCCAAGCACGCAGAATGGCTATCTCAACTCAAATTTAATGTTAAGGTGGGACAGTCCCTTTAAGAGAATGTGAAGGGAACGGGATAAACTTATTAAACACGTGAATGGAACGATGACTTTACAAATTAGACCACTTTACAAATTAGTTTAAGTATAGCACTAAGTAGAATTTCCGAACGGAGAGAGATAGAGAGAACGTAAACGGCGACGTGCTGCATGCAATAAGGAGAGTATAAAGGTACACCAATTTGATAATCTAGATCAACTGGTGACCTTTGGGGTAAGGTCAATGGCCCATTGTGGTCTGCCATTTGCCTAACGGGCACGGTAGCGGGCAAGGTAACGGGCAGAGTAACGGACACGGTAACGGGCACGGTAACGGGCACGGTAACGGGCATGGAACAGACACAGAGACGCGAACAGGCACGGTAACGGCACATATAACGGGGCCACGAATGGCACGGTAACGGACACGTAACTGGGCACGGTAAACAGTCACGTTAACGAAAGCATGGTACCGCACAGTAACTGGTACGGTAACGGCACGGTACGGTACCCGTGCATGGAACAACACAGGAATGCGAACGGGCCACGGGGAACTCGCCACGGTGACGTCAATGGAACGAGTAAACCTACATAGAAATCGTCAACAGGCACGGATACAGGAACAGTTACGGAAACTTATTACGCTATATAAACCTATATAGCAACAAAATATATTGCTATATAATATATGCTAATAAAATATAGTGCTATAAGAATATATGGCTATATAAATATATGGCTATATAAATATATGGCTATATAAATATATGGCTATATAAGTATATTGCTGTAATAATATATGGCTATGTTAATGTATGGCTATATAAATATATGGCTATATAAATATAAGGCTATACAAATATCAGGCTATATAAATTTTGGCCTTCAAGTAAATAAATAAATTAAATAATAAATTTTGGCGCAAGCCGAAAGCTCTCATTAATTTGACTTTTTTATATTTTTCGGCATTATGAGGATAAGGTTATCAATTATAATTATAGCAATGTTAGTTCCTAGCTAAATATTATCTTTAACGTTAAAATGCCTTCAAATTGTGGAAGTTTTGTGTCAAATACAATGTTGGTGGGCCAAAAACAAAGGTGGTGGGAAAATGTTGCCTTACCAACTTTGTCTGCTTGACACGTCTTTGTTCAAAGACAGATTCAAAACGAAAAATAGGTGGTTTAGGGCCAAATCCCAAAATGTAGGTATCAGATTACCATAAGCGCTTGACAGATTTTGTTGCCTAGGCTTGAATAGGTAATTTAAAGCATTTTTGTGCTTTTAGTTGAAGTTTCTTGGGTTTCCTTTTCAATTGACAAATGTGTCGATTTTCTTCCGATTTTAGGGCCCATGACTCCTTTCATTGGCCAGATATTAGGTGTGCGGTGCGGCATAGGTATCTGCCAGAGAAGAGACGAAATCTGTTTCCCGAAAATCGGCACCAGCCTTGAAAGCTGATAAAATGTACCAGTCCGAAATTATTATGAGTGCAGACCTTATTGATTTAAATCATTGTGATGTATAATTATATATTATTACATATATTTATTTTCAATTTTAGGTGTTTAAACATTAACATTAATTATGCAAATCCCGTAAAGCTCCAACTGAATTTAAAGTCGAAATTTGCCGAAAAAATGGAGTGGCTGGCCGATTTTTTTTACCCCAACTTTGAAATCGTTCCCGGGCCCCTGCTGGTGCGTAGACTCGCTCATGCTTCCATGAGAGTCTCGTAACATGTGGTTCTGACTAGCGGCTATGCATACACTGCAGGGGCGGCGCTGGGTCGTTGAGACTAGATAGGCAAGGCAACTTTATCATAAAAACATCGATAATCATAATACTTCACATCTCATATCGATAATATTTTATTACACTGCGCATTGATACTACTTCATAATATAGGTGGCTAGAAGCTGCAGTCTCCAACCCATCTCCAACTCCAACCAACTTAACTTCCACTTTCACACATATAGCTATAGCGTTGTTATATGGCCTTAGCTATAGCAGTATATCACCCCTAATTTAACGAACAAGTTCTCCGGGATGAAAGCTCCCTACGCAAAAAGGCACGTGCACTGAGGCAGTGCAGGCCAGTGCAGGCGCTGCCGCTCTGACGTCACCCACAGAGCGTATTGGCCAATCAGCGGCGGGCGGTGCACCTTCCGTAGCATGGTTGTAAACTTGCGACCCGGGCTGGTTTAATTTTGGTTTGTGCATGCTTCTAACTAACACTCTTCCAAGTATTTTGGCGTCTAAATCGGTGGTCTAAGTCAATCAGGTGAGAGNGGCTGCCACTACCGGGATAGGTCAGAAGCCCAGCGCTCTCCCGACTGAGCTACAGGGGCGGACAAATTCAGGAGTTTTAGGACATAACTATATATTCTGAATTTCATTTATTCATTATTTAAAACGCTTTAATTTAATCAATTAATGCTAGGTTTAGTGGAAAACTCATATTTGTATTCAGTAAAAATATATAAAACATCTGCAAATTAGATAAATAAATATATAGGAGACATTTTCAGCGCTGTAGTTGCCAACTTTTGTTTCTGAATTTCGTATTGGCAAAAAACTCACGAGGACAGTCTTGGGAGCTTGGACAGTCTACTCCAAGCTTTACTCTTTAGTTTTCAGTGTTTCCATTTTCAGTGTCCTTTTTGGGATTTGCATTCCTTCCATCAACACACAGTGGACGAAGAATCCAACAGATATTGATATTTGGATTACAGCTTACTTCATTGATATGATGCTTTGGTAGTTGTGTCCTCGTGAATTCTGATTAGTAAGCTTTGGCATGACAAAACTCACGCAAAATTTAACCCTACAATTAAAGGGAACTTGAATACTTGCCACTAGCATAAACAGTCATTTGTATTCTAGAATGGATAACAATGGAGAGCAGGGCATTTCAGCCCAGGTTTCTCAAGTGAAGGACCTATTTGCAAATATATGGCGGCAAACAAAAGGTATGTAGTTACCAACCTAATGACTAATATAAAATTGATACGTAAATGATAACCCTTCATTATAAATATTGCTTGTTAATTCTTGATGAAACAAAATTATGATTAAAAATGCATGCCTGCCAACTATCCCTCTCACTGTGATTGGTGATATTTGTTGAAAGTGAGAGCGAGATCAGCATGCTCCCTTGGCTGCACTATATTCATTTACTTGAAATGGTACATATTAACAAAATATACAATCCAGAACCTCATCACGGGCTGCTGAACGCAAGCCGAGTTCATGCACCTTTTAGATCAGTCTGTGTTTTAACTGATCATCTGAATATGACATGTCATTTAGTTTTATGTCTATGTATATTGTAGTTATAGCATGATATATGTACTAGGTATCATTCTTTTTTACTTATGTTCTCACCTTGTATTTTTTACTTGAACCAAACATTAATCCGCTCTGTGGAAGGGTCTATAAATAAACTAAACTGAAGTGATGTTATCTGCTTAAAGGTTAATATTTATGAAGGGAGTGGGCAGTGGGGCCAGCCCAAGAGAGTCTCTGCCAGACACTTAATGGAATTCATTTTCTCATTTTTTGAATTTGTATAAGCAATTGCAAAACTTGTCTCATGCCGTGAAGCGGCACAAAATTTCCAGGTTTTCACTGTGAATGGCTGTTTTTTTACTGCTGCATGACAATTTTTTTTACAATAAATTGTTTTTTGGGGGGCCAAAAGACATGTTGGCCCTCCTTCAAGGCTGTTGGGGGTCATGGCCTGCTTGCCCTCCCTGGATCCGCTAGTGATCGGGTCGTCAGAGAATCCCATTCTATTTATTGTTAACTTATTTTGCTCAGGGAGGCCATGGCCACATGCCCCCTTGACTACATTCCTGCCATAATTTGGGTGTGGCCTTATATTTCCATCCTTACTACCCAATTATTACATTAGTTTAGGAGGACAAGAAGCGTAACAAACACAACTTTTTCTCATTTCACCCACCACAACACTTTTACTCATAAGAAGTATGTCAATCATCTTGCAGTCTCTTCCTCTAATGGGTGGCATGTGACTTTTGTTGTCGGTCCGCCTTAAAACCCCAATCATCATCAACATCTTCCTTTAAACATGACTTAGTACGAGCCAACAGAGATACACAGTCTCCTGTCATCTGACCCCCTCCATTTCAGTCGGCTCCGACAGCTGGCCGCCAGCACTCCTGGACCGGATGCGGCGGCTGTCGCAGCAGCTGGCACTCTCAGCGGACCCTGCGGTGGTCTCCGCCCTGCTGGAGGCGTCTGACGGCGTGGCACGTCTGTTGTCCGTCCGACCGCCTCCTCTGCAGACCGAGTGTCTCCTGCTGGCCACGCGACTGCTGGCCGCCGCCTCCGCCGCAGAGCTGGACGTGGACGTGGAGCCTCTGCTGGACATCCTCATCGGTGAGGTTTACTCGCCACCGCCGCCGCCGGTGGACAGGATGGCTGGCGCAGCACGGGCTGCGGCATTGCTCGGCGCGCTTGATCAACTGGTGCAGAGTGACCACAAGGCTCACCGTGCGCGTGCCGGCGAGCTGCTCGGCGCCGGGAGGCTGTACATGTTCTACGGCCTGGCTGGGTGGGAGGAGATGACACCGCGACCTCTGTATCCGGTGCCGCAGACACCGCACGACGTGCCCGCCGCTACACCGGAGGCCGGACGCACCGAAAAAGGCCGAGCCATCCGCTCGTCTACTGGCAAAAAGGTGCGTCGCCGGAAGCCCAACGAGCGAAAGAGCATCGAGCGCCCCCCGGGCTCGCATCCTGGTGAGGAACCAGAGGAGCGGACGCCACGCTCCTGGCTGCTCGCCGAGTCCTCCGACTCTGACGCTGGAGGTCCGGACGCACGCCTGCGGTCGGCGCAGGTCCGCGTCCGCCAGACGGCACTGGTGCTGCTGCACTCTGTGGTGCGCTTCAACGACAAGCGGCACATGCTCGGCTTCTGGCCGTCGCTGGTGCCGGACACGCCTCACGTGCCGGCGCGCACGCTGCTCACCGTAGTGCTCCAGGACCCTGCGGCGCGCTGCCGACTCGGTGCCGCCTCTGTGCTCCGCGAGATGCTCGACTCGAGCCGCTTCTTCCTTACGGGGGTCGACGATCGCCGCGTGGCAGCTGCGCCCGCTCCGTTCACGCCCTACTCCGTCACGATGGCGTGTATAGTCAAGGAGCTGCACCGCGGTTTTCTGCTGGCGGCGCTGGCAGAGAAATCGCCTCTGACGCTGGGCGCCGTGCTGCGCTCGCTGGCCACGCTCGTAGCCAACGCGCCGTACCATCGACTGCAGCCGGGGCTGCTGACTAAGGTCAGCCGCCACGTGCGCGCCTTCCTCACGCACCGCGACTTCGATGTCAAGACGGCTGCGCTGTCCGTGCTCATCAACGTCGTGTCGATTCACGAGCCTCTGCCTGAGGTTCTACAGCTGCTGCGTGCGCCGGCGCTGGTCGACGAGGCCCCGTCCGATGAGCGCGGAACAGAGTCGTCCGCCGCCTCGGCCGATGAAGCGCCACCCTTCGTTGACAAGGGGGAAGAGCTTGAGTTCTATGACGACGAATTCGACGACGACGGCGGCGGCGAGGAAGACTGTGGCACAGCGTCGAGCCCGGAATCGGTGCGCTCCTGGCTCTGGGTTCGCTGTCGGGGTTTCGTCCTTCGAAAGCGCATCGCGCCACTGCTCGGCGTGACGACCCCCTTCTTCTACCCGACTCCGGTCCGCCTGCAGGCGATGCGCACGCTGTGTGCGCTCACCAAGAACTACCTCGCCGCCATGGCAGGCTGTCTACCGGAAGTGAGCGCTCTCGTGGACGTCTGCATGCGCGACGAGGACGTTGCAGTGCGGCTGCATGGAGCACGCTTGCTGGAGTGTGTCGGCGACGCGGCAGCGCCGGCCCCGGGCTCGGCCGGCTACGAGCTCTGGATGGCGGCGTTGGCCGGGCCTCTACCGACCATGTTCGCGCCCGACCAGAAGCCGTTCGTGCGTGCAGCCGCGTGCCACGCGCTGAGCACGATCGGCGCCGGCGTGTTCGAGCAACTGCCTCGCGACAAGCAGATTCTGTGTGTGACTCTTGTCCTGCCTTTGGCGGCGGATGAGGAGGGAACGGTCCGCAGCGCGGCAGTGCGCGCGGCGGGGGTGTTCGTGCGCCTGCCCAGCCTTGCTGAGGATCCGGGGTACCTTCTAGACACCGCCGAGGCTGCCTGCGCACCGGCCACCGCCCAGCACGAGCAACTCCCCGTGCGTGTCAACGCCATCTGGACTCTGGCGAACCTCACCGACACGCTCGTGCAGCGACCGCCCGACTGGCAGCCGCTCTCCACGATCGTGCTGGAGAACATGACGAATGTGGCGCTGCGCGCCGCCGAGGACAGTGACAAGGTCAAGGTGAACGCGGTGCGCGCGCTCGGTAACCTCGTGCGTCACTTCCCTGCCGATGCGGTGGCCGATCCGCGTGTGTCTGTGCTCGTGCCGCGCTGTGTGGAGGCGCTGGTGCGCTGCATGACGACTGGCAACAGCCTCGTCCACATGAAGGTACGCTGGAATGCGTGTCACGCGGCAAGTAACGTGTTCAAAAACGCTGCGCTGCCGTATGCGACGGCCGCCTGGCGGCCTACGCTGTTAGAGGCGCTCTGTAAGCTAGCGAGCAACTACAAGAACTTCAAGGTGCGCATCAACGCGGCCCTGGCGCTTTCGGCGCCGGCGAAGCGTGCGGCATTTGGTGAGCAGCTGCCGTACGCTTGGCGACATCTGCTAGAGGCGCTGGAGACGGCGCAGAACATCACCGACTTCAACGAATTCAAGCACCGCGACACGCTGCTGCGCCAGATTTGTTTGACCCTGTGTCGCGTGGTGTCGCTACTGGAGCCGGCAGACCTGGCGCAGGCAGCTGATACGCTCGCGGCGCACCTGGACACGGTCACGGCACACTTGTCCCGCCTGCCCAGCGCGTTGCTGCCCGAACAGTCGGAGCCTCTGTTGGCGGCGGTGGAGAACCTGAGGTTGCTGAAGCAGAACAGAGATGGCGCCCTCGGCGCCGATCAGGTCCAAGCAGTGAAGCTGCTCTCTGGCGCGTTCGCTGTCGCCAGCTAATGCCGATTCATGTTCCTGCGTGCAAATAAAGGGACGAGAGAATCTTGGCACAAAGACGTAACAGCCTCGTTAAGGCGTTCGTCACACAATGAACTAGTGAACGGCGCTTGCTCTTTTTGCCTTGCCACAACAGTGCCACCCTAAATTTGTTGGGTGTGTCTATTGTATTGGGTATTCTATCAGCAACCCAGAAACTTTCGTCCGACAATCTCGTGTATTTCGTAACTACCCCATGTGTGATATTCTGCGGCATGGTAATGTGTGTTCAGGGTGACTCAGACTCTCGAACGACCGCGCAGCCGTGTGGACCACAGTTGAGTGCCTATACAATGTGGATGGAAAGTCATATCTCGGTAGTTCGGGCGTCCGTCCTTTGTTGTTATAGCTGTCATAGCAGCAGTATTGCTGTCAAAAATTCCGACTGAATGGTTGACTTAACAGGGTGACGCTTCCGTTTTGTAAACACGACAAAAGATGTTGCTGAATCGGTTCATGGCCGTAATGACAATAAGGCATTCACGATAGCATAAAAAACGCACTGACTATCATTTAGCTAGGTATAATGGCGCTGATAGTGATACGTTCAACCTCTGACGTATTTCATATAAAACGAAAATGAATATGTGCGGAATATGGATGTTTTCCAGTAAATGTTGGTCATGCAGGTCAACCTTGTTTGGACCAGATGTTGTGGTTGATAAATAAACTAATGATGTTTATGATAGTTATTCGATTCATACAGTATTATTGAGGGCATCAACCATGGGGTATGTTGTGATGCTCTGATTCGGTGACGGTGAAATTCAGTGCCAGAGACGGGGCGAGGTTTGTAAGTTGTAAGTACTCGCTCGATAGCCACCAGGCCATGCGTAAAATATCGGGTAATCGCTAACAAGTGCATCTCTCAAACATTGTGCGCATTGAAACGCACAATTTATGACGTTTCTAGGACCGTCTTGTACCCTGGTCGGGTACCCTGTAGTTTTTTCGTCTATTGTATGATTTACTATCAAAATGGCTCAAACGACTCTCCAGCATCAAAGCTTGCTGCAGGAAACATTAAAAAACATATACAGGATCAAGACGGTCAAAAGGTCACGATCTGATGGGATTGCTTAATAAGTTTCCTATTTAGAGAGCTCGATGTGAACCTTGACCTGGTTGACCATATAGAAAGGCCGTATGTCATATTTTTTTATTTTTCTGCAGGCAGCTTTGAATGTGCTGAAGGTATCGTTTGAAGCTATTTGGTCGAGCCAATCTGCACTTGTAAACGAACATACTACAGGGTACCCTAGCTGGTATGGAGGCTTAAAATCTCGTATTTGGCTCTGTGACCTCGACCTTTAACCTGTATGTTATTTTTTATTTTTCCTGCAGCAAGTTTTGATGCTGGTATGTTATTTTTTATTTTTCCTGCAGCAAGCTTTGATGCTGGCGAGTCGTTTGAGCCATTTTGATAGCAAATCGGAGACGGTAAACGAAAAAAACTACAGTGTTACCCGAGCTGGTATGGAGGCCTTAAAGTCTTCGTATTTGGCTCTGTGAACCTTGACCCTTTGACCTGTATGTTATTTTTTTTATTTTTCCTGCAGCAAGCTTTTAATGCTGGCGAGTCGATTTGAGCCATTTTGCGAAGCCAATCAGGATAGGTTAAACGAAAAAACTACAGGGTACCCGAGCTGGTATAGGAGGCTTAAAATCTCGGATTTGGCTTTGTGACGTTGACCTTTGACCTGTATGTTTTTTTCCTGCAGCAAGCTTTGATGCTGGCGAGTCGTTTGAGCCATTTTGCGAGCAAATCAGACGGTAAACGAAAAAACTACAGGGTACCCGAGCTGGTATGGAGGCTTAAAGTCTCGNCCTGCAGCAAGCTTTGATACTGGCGAGTCGTTTGAGATATTTTGCGAGCCAATCGGACTGTAAACGAAAAAACTACAGGGTACCCGAGCGGGTATGGAGGCTTAAAATCTCGTATTTGGCTTTGTGACCTTGACCATTGACTTGTATGCTATTTTTGTATTTTTCCTACAGCAAGCTTTGATGCTGGCGAGTCGTTTGAGCCATTTTGATAGTAAATCATACAATAAACGAAAAAACTACAGGGTACCCGAGCTGGTTTGGAGGCTTAAAGTCTCGTTTTTGGCTCTGTGACTTTGACCTTTGACCTGTATGTTTTTTTGTTTTTTTTCCTGCAGCAAGCTTTGATGCTGGCGAGTCGTTTGAGCTATTTTGCGAGCCAATCGAGGACGTGCCTCAAACGAAAAAATACAAGGTCGCCGAGCTGAAGTTAGCCTACAATCTCGTATGACTCTGCTGACCTTGACCTATTGACAACTGAAATAATGTTTATTAATTTAATTTTCCCTGCAGTAAGCTTTGAGATTGCTGCGTTAGTCGTTTTGAGCAATATTTTGCAGCCAATCAGACTGTAAAACGGAAAAATACTACAGGGTACCGACGCTCGTGTTATGGAGGCTTAAAATCCCTCGATATTTTGGCTCCTGCTGACTTGACCTTTGACCTGTATGTGTTTGTTTTTACATATGAAATGCAAGCTTTGATGCTGAGGGAGTACGTTTTGACTTATTTTGCGAGCCAATCGGACGGTAAACAAAAAAACTACAGGGTACCCGAGCTGATATGGAGGCCTAAAATATCGTATTTGGCTCTGTGACATTGACATTTGACCTGTATGTTATTTTTTTATTTTTCCTGCAGCAAGCTTTGATGCTTGCAAGTCGTTTGAGCCATTTTGCGAGCCAATCGGACGGTAAACAAAAAAACTAAAGGGTACCCCGTACGGTGACATTTCAATGACCTCTGGAGGTCAAACCAGTTGTCCTAGGTCAAATTGGATTGGATATTCGTGCTTAACCCGTTGAGCTCTACCTATTTACTAAGTTTTCGGAAATTCTGAATTCGACGCTGAAAACGAATACGGATATGACGCTAACTTGACGCACATGTCCGATTGGTGGAATCCTCGGCTACGTCACACCTGCAGGCGTCATACCTGTGTGTGGCGTCACAAACAGATGACGTCATACCCGAGTGACGTCACTCAGTTTCAGGGCCGGTACTGCGCAGCGAGCGCCGGCCATGGGAGTTCATCTATTGAGCGGCGGGCGAAGTTCAAGTTTATACCAACAGCTGATATTGAAACATCCTCGCCGTGGCGCACGCCGTTCCACTGGCTGACCCTTTCAAATCACGGCGCTAGGCTATTTCGCACACCCAGCCGGGCGCCGGCGTGCAGCCCGACGGACGACGGTTGCTATTTCCGCTCCTCGCGTCTATCTGCGAGAGCCGGCGCTGCACGCTCGGGCGTTACTGCCGTGACGTCATGGGCTCCGCCAGCGGGGGGGGACGGGGGGGACGTATCCCCCCAACATTTTCGGATTTTAACATTAGGCCTATGGGCGTTGCATGGAAAGAATGGACTTCAGAATGCCTCCGTCCCCCCCCCCCCAACTTTCGGGAGGTGGCGTCGCCATTGCGTGACGTCACCACCAGGCAGCGCCGGCGGATACTCGGCCCATGACTCGGCCGGCGGCGGTCGGGCAGCGCGCGCCGCTGAATCACTATCGGAGTCGCTGCACAGCCGGCGCCCCGTAAGCCAGCGCCGGCCGACCGCTGCGGTTGTAGCTCCCGTCGGCTCGCATCTCGCCCTGAGACCCGTGTGTGTGTGGTGCGAGACACTGAGGAGTAATCAGAGGAGACGGGGATAGACAGACGGAGCAGCGATGAGGCCCATTGGTTACCTGCTGGTGCTGAGTGCCGCCGCGGTGATGGCGGCCGGCGGCGGACTGTCAGAAAAGTTTATCTGCGACAGGGACGAGTGCACGTGCGAGGACGAGAATGTGACCTGTGACTGCAGCAAAGGCGGCAGTGGGGAGGTGAGTGTCTGAGGGCGGCCACCGGACGGTGGCCGCCGGACGGGGGGGCAGGAACTGCGCAGTCGTGAGTGCTGGACGGTTGCGGCCAAGGCTCTATATCAGTTGGGCAAACTACGGGGAGGCGATCTAAAAATTGATCGATCAATAAATAGATCGGAATGGGCGGAGCCTTGCCCATATAAGGACATTCGATCTAAATTTAGATCGATTTCGGCACTATACAACACTTTCAAAATATAGCTCTTCAGTATAAGAAAGTCAAGCCTCGGCAGATATTTTTCCTTACAGAGGAAGCAAATGGAATAAACTCTATCTATTCTTGCTCTCCCATTTGGACCCAAAAAAGTCCTCTTTGGGCTTTGAGGGGAAGATAATGTAAAACAACACCCGTGAATTTCCACTATTTGAGGGCTCTTTTTATTGTTTTTTGCCAGTATATGTGATTTATTTTACTTAGATGTGATTTTTATTTAAATCAAAATTAATTTCTAGTGTGTTTTCAAACAAATAAATCGTTCAAGAAAATGCATTTTTGTTTACATCGGCAACATTTTCGTCTCAAAAGTACGCCATTTTGCTGAGTGATGATGAACCAGGACAGGTGAGAGCTTCCCGGTTTTTAATTTGTATCGCGATGTTGTGCGAGTTGGCGATGTATTTGGGCTCTTCTTAGACTACTAATAGCATCAGGATCAATGTTTTTTGTGATACTTCTAGGTGTTTCCTGGCTTCAAAAACTTCGGATTTTTTCCCCCATAGGGCCAAATTTTTATGTATAAATGTTTGCGCCTTGTCGCACATTGTGCGCGCAGTTTGCTTGGACATTTTTTAATGTTTTTTTTTATAAATAATTTCTATTTTGGTGTGGATTTCTGGTGACAATAGACATTTGGTCAAATTTATCATATACAATTATCTGGCATGGTGAAGTTATTTGTCTTGTAACACAAGAAAGGTTTCAGTGCTACTGTAGTTGTGTTCATGAATAGGCATATTCTAGTTGGTTAACATAGTGATACTCACATTTGCATGCTCTGAATTTGGTTTAAGAATTTGTATGCAGTTACTTGGTACACGTATAAGCTTCATGCATTACTGATTATAATTGAATTAATTTATTTCATTTGTGTAGAAGTTAACAGGGGTGTTAGCTTTTAGGGTGTTAACTTTTACGAAAACACAATAAAATAATTCAAAATAATTTCAGTGACATTTGTAACCTTTTGTTCACTTAAATTTTCCAAAGTGTTCTAAACTAATTGTTTGGTATTATCTCCCAGATAATTTATTTATTATTTTCATGCTCAGACTTAGTTATTAAAAGAATGTCATTAATGTTATATGCTTTTGTTTGGTTGAATACAGAAAAGTGAGATGCTTAATTAAGGTTTTCTAAAATACCTATTAACTGTTTTGAGGATAGGCCTGACTTCGATTATCACCTTGTGTCCGCAGGTCAAACCAATCCTCCTCACATGTTGGAAGCAGGTTGCCGGGTGCGGAGACTGCTTAGAAGGATGGAAGACTTGCAACTCTTGTGCTGGAGGAGGGGGGGGGGCAAGCAAATTTGTACAAGCAAGTGGCTTGACCCAGGCAGCAGAGAAAAGCATAGACTGATGTGAGGCAGTGCTACATCACACAGCGTACCTACCTGTCCAAAGAAGCGGTGATGGTGTTCAGTTTTTGCAGAGCCATGAATGGTGATAATCTTGCACTCTAACTGTGTGAACTTTGGCATCCCTGTGAACGAAAATGTGAATGCCTCAAGGCCCAGAGTTGGATGACGTCAGAGGGGTGAGAAAGTTAACATCCTGCTTGCATAAAACAAAAAATATCACAGATTGTGTTTGAAATTGTCATTATTGAATGCTCTTATTCATATGTTTAATTCAACTGACGTAACTACCTGATTTAGTGTGAGAGAATGAAATTGTGCTCGATTCTAGTTTGCAAATAAATTTGAAGTTTGTTGTGTATGTTGCCATTGCTCCAGTCTGTGTTGCTTCTGAGTCACATTTATTCAATGACATATCTGAAGTGCAATGGCTATGATTTAACATGCCTACTGTTTTGCAACTAAAACCTGTTTGACAAATAAATAACCTCAATCGTGGCTTTACCAGTTGTGTGGAATTATACTTCTACTATGCATGGCAATGGCAATAGAACACTATCCTATAATCCTAGGAATATCATATCATGAGGTAAACTGTGTAGTAACACCGTTTTTTTTGACAAAGTGTATTTTTTGAACAGAAATACTGACAGTTACAGTTAAGCTGCCTCTGTGCATGGTGTCTCTAGCTTTGATCAGTCACATGACCGCTGTCCCGGTTTACATTAAAAACTTGAAACATTCTCACTGTATACTTAACATTTACATTTTTGTAGAATCAAAAAGTGTATAAACCACTGCCTTGTGCGATCTAAAATTAGATTAGCCAGCTGTATGGCGATCTAAATTTGGATCAGTCAGCTGTTTGGTGATCTAAATTTTGATTAGCCAGCTGTTTGAGCGATCTAAAAATGGATCGCCGCAGGAATTTGACGGTGCCCGCGATCAATATTTAGATCGCAGTATCGGATTGAATGTAGGCTGAAATAAATTTTTCCTGGTTTGATTGTTATGTTCTGGGTATAGCTTCATGCTTTTCCTTGGTGCTCGTGTGGTGTTGACCTGAATTCATCGCCTGGTAATTATGATATTGGCGTTTTTAATTGGGGTCTTGCAAAGCATGGCCCCAAATTATGGACATAAACGATATATTTATTTGATCGATCTATTTTTATAGATCGCCTCCCCGTAGTTGGGGGGGGGGCCCCCCTTTTTTAAAACTTGGGAATTATTTTTTGGGCGGCCCCTCAACCCCCGGGGAAACGGGGTGGGGGGGGGGGGGCAGGAACTGCGCAGTAGACCAGTGGCGGATCCAGAAAATCTTCAAGGAGGGGGCCATCAATTGCAGTAGTGCCCCTACTTATACTAAAATTTGAAAACTCGACGGATTTGGTCCACCATATTTTAAGGGTGTCCCTATTTCAGCTTTTTTTATTTGCAAAAAGTTGAGGTTACCTCAGGTCAACAAAGAACCCCCTCAGCCGGCCAGTGTGACCCCCTCAGGCGGCCAGAGTGCCCCTCAGGCGGCCAGAGTGCCCCTCAGGCGGCCAGAGTGACCCTCAGGCGGCCAGAGTGCCCCCTCAAGTTCGAGGCCCAAGGGGTGGCATGGCCCCCTGGCCCCCTCCTCGGGATCCGCCCCTGCAGTAGACGCGGGCCGGTACAGACGCCGCCATGTTGTCTGCGGGCACGGTATATAAAATACTTCTGCGGGTAACGGCCGCTGCAGACGAGGTGTGAAACCGGGGGTGCAAGTTGTGACGTAGCCGTGACGTCACTCTGGCAGGAGAATCCTGCTCTCCGATAAGGCAATGCAAAGTGACACGATAGTTACCACTTTTATTGTTGTATCTAAGATAGGTCCGCCCCTGTAGCTCAGTGGGAGAGCGCTGGGCTTCTGACTAGAGTTCCACATGGGGCGGCTATCCCCATGGCCAGCTGAACCCCATGGCTAATGGAGTGGCCGGACTGGAAAATCTCTAGATCATGGCTGTGGCTACGGCTTTGGCTTCATAGTCTACCTGGGATTTGTTTTTGCATCAATCTTATCAAACCATTCATGGTGAATCACAATGCCTTGGCATATTGCCATAACAGCAGACTGAAAGCTAACACATAATGTGAATTTAAAAAATCCTCTCGGCTGGCCAACGCACAGTGGGTCAGATGGGCTCCAAAACCGTTCATCGGAAGAACAAGCTAAAATTATGAGATTTCGACCTGAAATTGATGCCTAGCCATATATGGAATGTAAATCATGATAAAATACCATCCCTCCTTTCAACGCCCCCCTCCCCACCCCCCTTCCCAGCCTTAGACCCCGCCATATCCTCCAAATCATATAACCCTCGCACCGACGTGAGGCGGATATGCGCATAAATCGAACATACCTAGCTAAATCTGGTCAGTTTTCATCAATATCACTATTTTGGAGCTATGCAGAAGAGTCCATGT
>VOPJ01011714.1:0-15749 GCA_014673585.1 Semibalanus balanoides
GGCTTGGTCGTCACGTCCGTGAAGATGGCGCCAGTGCTGCAGTTGGACGGCTTCGGCCAGTATTCAGAGCGCCAGCGGTTGAACAGGCCTGACTCCGACATGCGCAGAAACCTGCCGCACAGAGACACACACACACACACACACACATACACACACACACACACACACACACACACACACACACACACACACACACACACACACACACACACACACACACACACACATGGTGACACACATACAACGCAAAACGATTTAATTAAATAGCGTATAAACCTGCCGCATGGGCACAGGATGGCATTCTATGTATAGCTGTGTAAAGTTGGGGCACAGACAGACGCTAGGTAGCATCCAGGGACTCGTCTAAGGAAATGTGACTGGGGTTCTGACATGAACCTCAATCAATACCTACATACAATTAGTAGCCCAGCATTGACCGGGGTCTCAGCCGAACACCATTGCCTGGAGGGGGAGCAGATTCGACTGGGGGGGGGGGGGCTGACGTGAACCTCAATACCTGCATACGATAATTAACCCAGCATTTACCTGGGTGTCAGCCGAACGCTATTGCCCGGGGGAATATTATCCTCCCTCGTTATCTCCGAAAACAATTATCACAGCGATACGCACCAGGCGGCATTCGAAAGCTCTCAATAAGACGCATGTAAAGTATACCTACTCTAAATTTGTAAATATAGGTCACATGTTAGGTCAAGGTCAGGTCAAAGGTAAACATGGAGGTATTTTAGTTTATTGGATATACTTTTCATCCAAAGCCTTTAATTACAAAAATTATCACTTTAAGTGCTCAGAGTGGTATTTATACCACTCTGAGCGCTTTAGGTGATCATTTTCATTTTGAGCTCATGCAAAGTATTATAATTCACAATTTGTATGAGCTCAAGTGAGAGACTTGGCAATGGTTAAAGTCAGATCACAAAAGGTCACTTTGCGTAAAAGACCTACCAATTACCATAGTCATGCGACACATGTTTTATGGGATACTTAACAAGTATAATTCAATAGTGATAGTCATTTTACCATCTGACCTCATTTAATTGAAGCTATTGTCAAGCTCAGGTAAAGGTCAGGTAACAAAGGTCAAAATATGAAATTGATAAATCTAGATGGAAGAACATGTTTCTAATTTTCTTGAACCAGCTTTGTCTCAGAGACACAGTGATGGTTACGAGCGAGCGCGAAGCGAGTCCTCATTGAATACCGGATTTTTCTCACATATAAGCGGCCGACCCGGCCCGGCCGGGCCAGACCGCGACGCTGGTATTAATTTGTCTGCATCTGGTCATTAACCCGCGACTCCCTGGGGGAGGGGGTGCTAAAAGTAGCACCCTCCGTTTTTCTCAATAACTCAAAACGCGTACAAATATCAACACTATATTTTCAGTGACTTGTCATCTATCAATTTGACTCCCTCCTACAAAAATATACAAATCTTCCAAACTTTTTTTTGAGAAAACAACGTTTTAGTGACGTCATGTCATGCCATTTTTGATGAAAAATGATAAATGTTTTGAAAAAACGTAGAATATCGAGTTTTGATGCAAATGTCAAACGAAAATAGCATAAAAAAGTTTTTCACATATATAAAAATAAGTGTTTTCGACTCCTCAAAATACAAATCACAATCGAACTTGTTTCACATTCGGTTTTTGTTGAAGATAATCCAAAAATCCGAATACATAGAGAGAATCGTCGTCCTGCGCATCTCGCAGTAGTCATTGGTTCGGAAGCAGAGTGTTTCATTGGTGCCTAAGCCCCAAGCCCAGCCCAGCCGAAGCCCATGAACACCAAGCCCAGACCCAGACCAGACCCATTCAATTGCATAACTATTCGGGCCCATGCCGGTCCGGCCCATTACATCATTAAGCTAGATAATTATTTCACAAAATGTGCAACGCATTGATTTACAACAGATTCTGGCATGCTATCAACGAGAAATAATCATCACGCACCTGTGTATTGCTGTGGCTTCTGAACTCATCGAACACTTTCGTGCAACATTGTCATATGGATCAGACTTTGGAATCGGACATGATTGGGATTTTCAATCTTTCAAGCACTGTTAGGTAAATAGCATGATTTTATTGTTCTGCAATTGATTTGACCTGCGAGAATGTATTGTGAAGTGTCCTTTTCATTTTCACATATTTACCATGGTTAGACATCTGGCTGTCAAGTAAAAAATAACGGCAATTGACATGACTAAAAAATTGTCATACCCATGCCCATTGCCCACCCAGTACCCATGCAAAGTCGAAAAATGCATACCCAGCCCAGACAGTCGGAAGAACTGAGTGGGCACCCATGGGTGCACCCAGCCCATGAAACACACTGTTGGGAAGATATAGCTCAGGGGGCGCCACTTTTAGCACTGCTCCCCCAGGGAGTCGCGGGTGGCGAAATACCCCGCAGAGGTGCCGGCTTTAAATAAAAACACATATGTTGATTCATGAGTTACCATTTTTTAGGGAGCCATAAGTCGGTCAAAAATAAATATGTTGCTTTGCGTTTGGTTTGCATATCGCTCGTGGTTTCGCCAACATTTGTCCCGGTTTGTTAAATATTTGTGCAAATTTTGATTTTGTGGGAGTTTTCGGATATCTTTTTGAATTGTAAAGGTCTAGAACAATATTGTCAAAATCTGAGATATTAATTTTTTAGGTCTTGTAATTTCCCATCTTTTGACGTTTCGTATTGCATTTTGCTTATTTAAAGTGTCCTTTGTAAGGTGTGTTAAGCTGATTTTATCATCAAATTGGTGCTAAGTGACAACACTTATTTTTAAATCTAAAACAATATCAACGAAATTGCTTTATTTGCGCCCAGAAAAACAAAATTAATGTGGGAGAACGTACGCCCAAAGCTTCACGTTGATAGCGTCATTAGGCTTTGAGCTATCCCGAAAGTTTGTCAGGGACAACATTTACCCATCCGGTCATGGCGGGTTTGCACGCTCCCTCACTCTGATTTCAGTGCAACGAAAAATAAGTATTTATTATAGATACGTATTTCATTGGTATTAAAGGAAGCGTGCCTACTCTTTTGGAGTGTCAAATATATTTGTGTTACGGTAACAAGCTATCGGTTCCATTATTGGATACGATAACATTCACGTCTGGAGCCCCTTTAGTTGAATTTTTACTTATTCTGATTTGCATATTGTTTTGTTTCGATATCCATAAACGATCGCCACTATAAACAGAGTAAAAGAAGTTATCTAGAAGTTAAAATAGTTATCGAGGTTATCTAGAAGTTATCTTGTTATCTAGAATGGCGCACCTAAAACAATAAACCCCATACGAACCAATAACCCCCCATAAATAGTTATCGAGGCACTGTTCGGCAGCTGCTATCAGCGCGCATGAGCTGTTTTCTATCGACCATCGCTAACGATATATGCTAGCGTTTTAATTAATATATAGGGCTTCTGTTGGCCAGTGTCAACAACTCCACATGGCCGATATGAGGGGTCGATACGTTTTTGTAGGTTTTACAAACGTACAAAAGTTGTCTACTACGCATGCGCGGATGATTGGTCCTCCGATTCCGAAGATTCCGGATATTTGCAGTGGCGCCAGGACTGTTGTCGGGGCAAATGGCATTAGTGTGTGCGTGCCTCAAGCGTAGCTCGCGCTTCTTTGTTTCCCGGCACATTATTAAAGGGAGGTGTTCACCTTTAACATGGGGTTTCGAACTGAGATAGCAGTTTTGTAGAGCAGATCGAAAAATTAGTTATGCTAAAGAATAAACTCGCAACCGTAAGTAGTTTCCGACACAGGATAAGTCGCATTTTCACCCCACCCCGAAACACACCCGAAAACAGCTTCGGTAGCTCGCGGCCCAGGCGGGCGCCGGGAGGTAGGACACTCTCTGACCGTAAGTACCTGATCACAGAACCCTCGTTAATAATCGCTCAGGCCGCCCGGGCTGCGCGGCAACCCTTTGTCAGAGACTGTACTAGGCGTCTGGCGGAGCCAGAACGCCACCTGCTATCAAGGGCGGATCCAGGGGGCCAAAGGGGCCATGCCCGCCCCCCAAAGGTCCTGAGACTATGTTTTGACCCCCCAAACGGTCGGACATACAGCTGTAAAAATTGTTTTTGCAACAGTCAAAATACAGCCATCTACAGTGAAATCTCGAAAATTTCACGCCGCTTTGTGGCATGACATACGCAATTGTTTAATGATAGAAATGCGGAAAGTGGGAAAACGAATGAATTAAGCGTCTGGCAGTGCCCCCAAAAAACAATAAACAAACAAAAAGCGTCTGGCAGTCTTGGCGGTACCTATTTGCTAGCCCCAGGTCCCACTCCCCTCATAAAATATGAATTTTCAAGTGGGCTAAATGTTAAACTAGTCTGCCGATTTCCGAAAAAGGTGACGCGAACTCAGAGACGCGGACATTGGCACCAGGAAGCTGCTTCTGCGGTGTCCAAGTGGCTGGACCAAAATGCTTATAGTGGAACCAGGCCAGGACCATCTCCCCAAGCCATTTCGTCCCAGGCTCCTCCAGATCCGCAGTGACCATTTAACTTATGTGCGGAAAGCCGTTCTGTCACTCGCTGTTTTCAAACCATTTGCACTGTAGGTTGATACCAATTGTATTGTTGCAGTTCGGTGCATATGTAATATGTATACAGTTATTATTATCCCATGTACATAAATACCTAAGTTATTAAGCACTTACTGCCACCGGTCATCGTGATTTACTAAATCCGAATAATTTTATTTATTAAAACTACATTAATTTTTAATATTTTTGTTCATACCGAGATCGTGCAACCAAGGCATAGGGGGATAATCGATCTGGTTCCAATGTTAAATCATTTCGTTATTCCCCCACGGACCTAAAATAAAACTTTTACGCCACTTCGCGCGTCCAATGGTCGCCATCAATCATAGACGAAGCCCATCGTCACTCGTTTTCGGTATCCATGCAAACGGTGAGATTTAATGAAATACGCACGTTAAGCCTTATTTATTCTACATGGCGAACCGCCTATGTTTCTGGTTTTATCAACGCGAACCCGTAAAAATTATCGCCAGCCGCTTCGCGGCGCTAACAATAGGCAAATACCATATTTCCTTTTTCGATATCAAAGCAAGTCGAAAACTAAAAATAATTATATATATAATATATATATATATATATTTATAATTATATATATATATATATAATATATATATAATATATATATATATATATATATAAATCGTGTGGTTGTGAAATAAAGCGGACCAAATCCGGGAAGAAATTTGAAATTGGGGCTAGAGTACAGGTCGCCTAAAAACGGTTTGGCCTCCCCAGAAAAAAAACAGCCGGCTGAATCCGCCCTTGCTGCTTATCAGTACGATTTCTCGTGAAATACAAAGAGAACTGACTTCTTTCTCCACATATAATCCCATCCACTTGTTTGCAAAACAAAGGTCATATTCCGAGTTTTTGAGCTTCAATGTGGTTTGAGCTTTGAGTTGTATGGGTTGAATTTCAAGAAACAACTTTCAAGGTGAACTAATTTCCTTTAAACTTCCAAGAATGTCTGTCTGCCACGATTGTGTGATATATTAGATTCCGTCGTAAAAATGTATCCGATCTCCACTTTTTTACAATTATGGGCCTGCAAACCCGGTGATTCCCGCCAGTCGCCGTACCTTAACCCCATACAGTGCCTCGCTCTATTTTCAATTTTTTATCTTCCGTTTGCAGGCCAATTGTTCAGGGCTTGGAGGATAGTCAATCCTGTGACCAAATTAAAGGCAATGCCATTTTTATGCCGTTGAAACTTATTTTATCCTACTGCCAACTATTACATTTGGTGCCCGGCAAAGTTGCCCCGATCATTGGCTCACGACCAAGAAACCTCACCTTTGGAACCTACGCGTCTCTATAGAATGGGAGAGGGGGATTGAGGGAAGCCGAGTGGTCGCCGGCGGTGGAGCGTCAGCAAAAAGCTGTTGGGCGGTTTGTCAGGGGAATTNTTTGAGCCACCTTTTATTGATTTAAGCCGCTTTAAACTGGCCTAAATTAATGAAGGCCACTGGCTGGCATCAATGTAATTTAAGCCGTCTTTTTCCATCCCTGCTGTCAACATGTCTCCCCCTCTGTTCTCACTAGACTCTCGCGAGCCGCGCTGATCGGACGGCTCTGTGCTCCCAGCCTCCGCGCAGAGCAGTCGGCTCCTCCATCATGTGATTTCGCCTTATGCAGTATATACCTACTGTAAAAGAGTGCAGTGGTGTGACCAAGTGGTGTCCACCGGGAGCGGAAGAAGAAGTGCGTGATCACCGACACAGAAAATCAGCGCAGGTTATCTAATCCTATTTCTCCCAACCTAGCCCCAGGCGGTTCTGTATTAGCCGTCTCCTGGTCGTCAGCAGTTTCGGCATAAAATATCACACTCTCCCATCGTGTACCGCCTATATCCTTTCCTTCCAAACAACCTGTGATCGCTACTTAAATTTCCTGGACCCATCTGAGAGCACCAGGAACACTTTGCCAATATATCTTGATATGATAAAGATAGAGACGTACAAGTGCCACCACTGTGGTTATATCGTCGATTCGCGTCGCCCGATATGCAACATGACCTACCTGGGTTACCAAATGACCTTGACCTGAGGTCAAATTTTGATGTTGACCTAAACAGGTCACCACTATTATGTTTCGAAGCGCCTTGAAGAGACAAAAACGATGGTGTTAACAATATTTATCAAGGTTTCATAGATCCGGGAGCAATGTTCTATCAGAGTTTCTCACTAAAGAGTGTATTCCCAATGGCCAGAAAATGAAGAAGGAATAACGAAAGGTAGACGAAATAATATAAAATAAACGCAGATCGATACCGGTACGGGGCAGGCACGAACGTCGCACGCGTGCGGTCCTTCTAGAAACCCTCGAGTACTGTATTACGGAACGATAACGCCTCCATATGAACGCTCCCATCAGTCCCCCGAATACAACGTGCCCAGGCGGGCACTGCCAGGAACGAGGAGCGAGAATAAAGCGTGCTTGCCCGGCACACGTGGGCCTGACCGGGAACATGGCGCCCGCGTGACCGCTGGCGGGGACAAACGTACCCGGAAATTTACAGTTACGTTACCTGTGCGCTTATAGCTTTCAGCTGCGTCGCTGGACGTCACCAGAGCAGCAGACGGCACCTCACTGGCGGATCCAGGGGGCGGCAGGGGCTAAAGCCCCCCCCCCAACACAGTGTCCTGAATTTCTAAATATGAGTGGAAAAGCCACACCAAATGAACTTCTTCTTTGTCACGCTCACTAGCCATCAAGAATGAATAGTATTGAATAAAACAAACATAAAATCATTATCCTCTACAAAGTGTATATTCCGATCTCGGACACTCCCGAAATCCTCGGAACTTTTCACGCTATCAGAATGCATACAATACTGACACATTGTTTACAATCTGATAGCAGTAAAAGTCTGAGGATATGACGTGTCCTGGGTTATAGCAGTTGACCTAACTTAGGTCCATAACCGTACCTACCCATTGCACAGTATGTCATCCATACACCTCACCCAGCACCTGATTAGATAACCTGATGTATGTACAGTGCTAAACAAATGTTCTGTCCACTTCATCGACACCACTCTTCTCTGTTGTCGGTGCCTGCACGCTGTGGATCCAATGCAATTATTATAGCCTCGCCTCGGTTTAGGGGCGAGGGCATATCATAGTTTCATCTGGATTTCACTGCGTACAGCACCGACAGACACACGACGAGGCCGCTGGTGATCGCATGAGTGGGACAGAACATTGTTCTGCACTGGTGCATGATATTATCAATTAAGTTACTTTGTGATATTATTCACCGCTTAGTTTTTCTTCTCAAATTATTGGAAAGCTATTTTTTTGTTGATAATAATAGAGCAAACAGACTTCCGAAGCGCAAAGCATCGATTGTTGGGTTATCATCACATTTTAACATCAAATTCCACCTCCTGGAATAGTGTAATCTTTCTCAACATGCATCACACTCTTGCAAACCAACAATTTAGGCACTGCCCCGTACACTCGGCACTCCCCCACCCCACCCATTCCAGGACGACAGGTGCGGCGAATACATACCGCCCCATATCCGCTGAAACTGGTGATTAAAAATGGGTGCTGGTTGAGAAAAATAACGTTCTGACGAAAAATACGTTATTTTTTGCCTCGTTCGTGTTTCTATTTTTGCTCGTTCGTGTTTCTTCTATTTGGTAGCAATTTGGTAACCGTAGGGAGTACAAAGGGAAAGTGGCACGTGTGACCCTATTTTGATCTGGAGCGATTCACAATCAACGTAGCTTTTGCACGGTGGCGATACACTGGCGGATCCAGGGGGCGCAGTGGCAGGGGCAAAAGCCCCCGTCCCCGTCCCCATTCCCATTCCACGCTCGACAAGGGCGGCTATATAAGTTATCTCCCCCAAAAACACACACACACACACCCCACCCACCCACCCCCCCCACCCACCCACCACGCACACACCGCACAAACGCACACACACGTTGCACAACACACGCACACACACGACACACACGCACACACCGCACCACACGCAAACGTACGCACACGTTGGTCGCGCACGCACACGCACGCAGCGCACGCACACGCACGCATGAGTTCGCCACGACACACGCACGGACCACGCAGCACACCAACGCACACGCACGCACACGCACGCACACGGACATGTATCACGCACACGGCCGCACACGCAGCACACGACGCAACAGCACGCACACGCACGCACACGCACGCACGCAGTTGAGCAACGCACGCACACGCACGCACACGCACGCACACAGCACGCACACGCGCGCACACAGCACACACACACACACACACACACGCACACACGCACGCGCGCGCACTACACACAAACACACACACACACAGGTCACCACAACACCACACACCACACACACACACACAACAGACACACACACACCAACACACCAAACACACACAACAACAACCACACACAACACACACACACCACACACAAGCAACATCAACAAACAACAACACACACACACATCACACACCACATCATACTGTACACACACACACACCCACACACACACACACAACACCCCACACACAACACAACACACACAGACACACAACACACAGCAACACACACACACACACCACTCACCCACACACAATCACCACACACACACACACACACACACACAGCGCCACAACACAACACACACACCCACCCCACACACAACAGAACAACCAACACAAACAAACAACAAAAAACACCACACACACACACACACGCAACACAAAAACACACACACAACACACAGACACACACACACAAAAAAACCACCACACACAACACCTACACACACACTGTCACACAACACACACACACACACCACAACACACACAACACCACACACACACACACACAACGACACACCCACAACACACACACAACACACACACACAACACACTACCACACACAACACACACCACACACACACACACACACACACACACACCACACACACACACACACACACACACACACCACACACACACACACACACACACACAACACACACACACCACACACACAACACACAAACACAACACACATCAAGCACAGCACACGCACACACACCACACACACACACACACCACACACACACAACCACACCACACAACACACACACACACATAACCACACACAACACACAACAACACACACTACACCACACCCACACACACACATTCACACACACCAACACACACACCACACACACACACCATTTCATTTCAGCACACACACCACAACACACACAACAACACACACAACGACACACACACACACCACACAACACACACAACCAAAACCGTAAGAATTCCTGGTAATAAAAGTAAAAAACGCGTAAAACAATTGGAAACTATACAGAGTAGAATTACCTGCAATTGGTATCTAAAATAAAAAAGTTTTCACAGTTATAGTACATAAATTACAGTCCCATAGAGGAAATGTCGCAAAAGTAGCCGGTCATCGAAGTCCATTTGTGACGATAACGTACCGGCGTTCATTCTGGTAGGACTGGAGCGCACTTACAACGGCGAAAAGTCTAATTTTGGGTAAAGGTATGTTAAACATTTATAAATCTAACCTAGATAAAAATCCATATTGTGGTCACGACTCGACTCTAACCCCCCCCCCCGATTCCAGGACCCGGAGGCCCACAGCGAAATTAGCCCCCCTCCCATATTGAGAGGCTGGATCCGCCAATGCGGCACCTCAGACGGGCCGAGTGCCTGAGTGCCTGAGTCTCACGTCTCAGCCAGAGACAAGAAACCGTTTTCGTCCATGATAACACCTCCTTGACAACAAACAACAAAACTCTGTCAAAATATGCACCTCTAATAACCGGTGAGCGTGCAGTCTCCCGCAGTGTTAACCCTACACTGATCTGCAGGCCAACTGTTTATATACATATGTACAGTTGTACAGTGTGCAGTATACACCCAACGGGGATTCCTCTGCTGTCCCGCCGGCCGGATTTGAATGCCGACCAGCTTCCCGCAAAGCAGGAAGTCGGCAGTCGTGCGAACATCTGGGCGAATATCGGACGGTCTTATCAGACCCTGGATGATATCTGTGTGGAGGAATACTCGTTCTATGAGTGCGCACCGTCTTCCCACGACATTTGTGATTGTGATCACTTTGCCCTCTGCGGATGTCAAGTTAGATGCTGGAGACATATGACAGTACGCGTCACCAGTACTGGTTGGTACTGATACCGGTATGATACCAGTACTGATACCAGTATGATCCCCTGTACCTGATACCAGTACTGGATACAGTACTGATTAACCAGTACTGCTAAACCAGTACTGATCAGTATGAGATAGGTATGATACCGGTACTGATACCGCTCTGATACCGGTACTGATACCTTTGTTGTCAGGTTTGTCTCAGTTTTGCACCCACCTGGCGCCCGCGCAGATGGTGAACTTGGTTATGTCCTCCCGGGATCACTCCGATGCGTTGAAGGTACCAGGACGGCACCATCGGCAGCTCCAGCTCCAGCCTCATCTTCGCGGCACGACACAGGGTGCGGCCGCCGCACGCGTTCCACGCACGCTCCCCGCTGCTAGCGCGGGCTACCCAGAGCTCCTGCAGGACAGAAACACGCGTCAAAACATGATGTTCGGCCATGTACTCAATCGGGAGAGCACTGGACTAAAGATATCGCCCAGCATGGCGGGCTGAGTTTGAGACAGTGTCCTCGCTTTAGGAAATTTGGGTGGAAAACGACATCCTTGGTATACTAACTTGTCACCCTTTTCCTTAGTTTTACTGTCATTTTTTCCGCTCTTGATGTGATGATGATTTGGGCTTAAGGGCGCCGCAACAAAATAGTTATATGGCGCTTGATCTTAAAATATATGTTGGATAATTGAAGCCCTGCTACTGATTTGCAGATGCAATGATAGGGACAGCCTGTGGAGGGTAAGACGGACATACATTGGCATAGGTAATTACGAGCGAGAGCGAAGCAAGAGCGAAGCGAGCGCTCGTCCTTCCATGCAAGGGCGGATCCAGGGGGGCCAAAGGGGCCATGCCCCCACCCCCAAAGGTCCTGAGACTATGTTTTGCCCCCCCCCCCCAAACGGTCGGCTGTACAGCTGTAAAAATTGTTTTTTCAACAGTCAAAATACAGCCATCCACACTCCACAGTGAAAACTCGAAAATTTCGCGCAGCTTCGCGGCATGACACAAAATACGCAATTGTTTAATGATATAAATTTGAGAAATGGGAAAATGAATGAATTAAGCGTTAAGCAGTGCCCAAAAAACTAAATAAACAAACAAAAAGCGTCTGGCAGTCTTGGCGGTACCTATTTGCTAGCCCCAGGTCCCACTCCCCTCATAACATCTGAACTTTCAAGTGGGCTAAATGTTAAGCTAGTCTGCCGATTTCCGAAAAAGGTGACGCGAACGCAGAGACCAGACATCGGCAACGCAGGGAAGCTCGCTTTGCGGTGTCCGAGTTGCTGGACCAAAATGCTAATAGTGGACCAGGCAGGACCACTCTCCAAGCCATTTCGTCCCAGGCTCCCCAGATCCGCAGGGACGCATTTATGTGCGGAAAGCCGTTCTGGGCCGCTCGCTGTTCAAACAAATTTGCACTGTTGGTTGATACCCAATTGTATTTGCAGTTCGGTGCATATGTTATACAGTATTATTACCGCATATACCCTAAGTTATTAATGCTTACTGCACCGGTCATCGTGATTTACTATCCGAATAAATTTATTTATTAAAAACTACATTTAATTTCAATATTTTGCATCATAACCGAGATGGTGCAACCAGGCATAGCGGTTATTGAGTGTGGTTCTAATGTTAATTTTCGTTTTCCAATGGACTAAAATAAACTTTTTTCGCCGCTATAGCGCGTCAATTGGTCGCCATCGTCAATACGAAGCCATCGCCATCGTTTTTTTTCGGTTCATGCTCACGGCCTCGACACTCCTCGAACTGACGAAGCCTGTTCTTAGCTTTTATTCTCTACATGCGAACCGCCTAATGTTTTGGGTTTTAATCAGGCAGATCCCGTAAATTTCGCGCCGCTCTCGCGGCTTCTAAATAAAATAACCTATTTCCTTTTTCGATATCCATGAGAAGTCGAAAAACTAACACAAATAAAATAAAAATATAAGAAATCGTGTGGTTGCAAAATAAAGTGGACCAAATCCGGGAAGAAATTCGAAATTGGAGGTAGATAAGGTCCGCTAAAAACGGTTTGCATACGTTTTTTTGCATCGTTTTGTATTTAAAAACGTTTTTTAAATACAAAACGTACCTATTAAAAATTTTGAGCTTGTCAAAGCTGTTTTGACCCGAAAAACGCAAAAACAGCCTTTTCATTTAACATTTTTAAACGGCAATCCTATATATTTTCTGTTCAGAAACATAGCCAAAATGCTTTTAAAGAACCTGAAAAAGCAAATTAAGTCCACCACGTAAAACAACATGGCAGTTCAAGCATGCTTTAAGCGTGGTAAAAACTGGTAATTTGGCCTAAACGAGTCCTGTTACTGATTTGTGTCGTCCATTAGTGTCGGCCTTCTATGTGCTGCTATAGACCTCTCTGCACGGACGTGCTGACCGTCCCGTCTGTCAGGGGCGCAGCCAGACCTTCGACAAAGGGGGCGACAAGGGGGGCACGTCATCCCCAGAGGCCCCCTCAGCAAAGGGCTTCCCGAAAAAAAATAGCGCGAAAATCCAAATCTCCCCGGATTTAGGCCACTACATTTTGCAAGACCCAAAAAATCGCAAAAAGGGACGTCGCCGATAATTCGATAGTAAAAAAGTCGGCCAAATAGGGAGCACAGGCCCCCTCTGTCCCCTCCTGCCTGCGCCCCTGCCGTCTGTACAGGGCGGTGTCGTCCTTCATTGTGCTGCAGACATTGTGCCCCTTAGTATTTGACCCTGGTTTGAGACATCAAGCCCCTCGCTATTTGATCCTGGTGTGAGACACTACGCCCCTCACTATTTGATCCTGGTTTGAGACACTATGCCCATCACTATTTGATCCTAGTTTGAGACACTATGACACTATTTGACCCTGATTAGAGACACTATGCCCCTAACTATTCGACCCTGGTTTGAGACAAAATATCCATACTATTTGACCCTGGTTTGAGACACTATGCCCTCACTATTCGACCCTGGTTTGAGACAATATATCCATACTATTTGACCCTGGTTTGAGACACTATGCCCTCACTATTTGACCCTGGTTTGAGACAATATATCCACACTATTTGACCCTGGCTTGAGACAATATTTCCCTCACTATTAATAGTGACTATTTGACCCTAGTTTGAGATACTATGCCCCTCACTATTTGACCCTGGTTTGAGACACTACGCCCCTAACGATTTGACCCAGGTTTGAGACACTATGCCCCTCACTATTTGATCCTGGTTTGAGAGACTATGGCACTATTTGACCCTGATTTGATACACTATTCCCCTAACTATTCGACCCTGGTTTGAGACAATATATCCACACTATTTGACCCTGGCTTGAGACAATATTCTCATATTAAGTAGTGACATACTCGCAACCCGCGGTAGGATTTAGATCGCTATTGCCCCTCCTAAATTTACTATGACTGTAAAACAGCAGACATTTCACCAGTCAGGACACACCTGCTGATGGGAGGCAGCACAACCTTAATTTTTAACTTTTTCCTAACTTTAAAAATAACCAACTTAAATCTTATTTTTAGAGAAATCCAGTTGCACAAGCAAGACTTCTATTACTTGAGCTATTCTGGTTTTATGTACCCTTGGCTCCTCCACTCTTTCCTCATTTAGAAAATGAAATAGAGTTAACAACTGCAATAATGGGAACATTAATCACCACACTTTTCATGCTATTGGTGATGTTGACTCACAGGTAGATCTAAAACAGGTGGTAAAGGAGGCAGATTCTACAAAGTATCATACAATTCTGAAAACTCATCAGGTTTCCTTTGCTTTTGCATTGATAACTGATTAAAATTATAACTTTCCTTAGTAAAAGTTGCTTACATTGTATTTTATATTGATGAATGTGTCAATTTCAAACAGATTTCAGGCAGTTTAAGCTTAGGGGGTCATGACCCCTTTGCACCCACTCAATGAGCCAGTGTGTTGAACATACAGACAAACCAACGCACACCTCGCCTTGCAATCACCTATGGCATGAAAAGTTGAGCATTGAGTTGAACCATGTCCATCATTACTGTTGTTCACCGTATTTGTGGAAAACTGGAACAATAGTGGGGCTATGGTCCCACCACATTTCTACACCCCTGCACATATTGATATCAGATGGTTATTGATGTAAAAAAAGCTACAAACACACCTTTCTTCAACAACTCAGGGCTGACTACCACCTACCTACCAAACCTCAAAACTTTTTAGAAAAAAAAATCATGCTTTATCATGTATCAGATTAGATATTGGTAACATTGGCGTTATTTGACTTCTAAACTCACCCAAAAGTGCCAAGATAGCTCACTAAAAAATATATAACTTGAGTCCTTGACTAACAGCAAGCACAGCCCCTCCCCCATGCTGATTATGATTCGCTCACCTTGATCGGTCAAATATAATGAACAGACACGCAAATAGCACTTGTTCCGACTTGGACTAGCTCCAAAAACCATTCGCGAATCTCATGCCTTTCTCGGCTTGCTCAAACAACCGAAGGCAGTACAGGAAACCGACCCCCAATATACCCTGAAATCGACCCACTTCAATCAAAACCACATCAAAACACATTCCAGTACTTTTGCAAAACACATGCGTTTCAGTTGTCATTACTATCTATGTAATTGTCATCCGTTGTCCTATTACGTCAGGGCTTTCAGCCAATGAAAAGGGAACTCCACTCCAAGAACGGGATCGTTCGTCGTGTTTGTTATCCTTGGAAATCGGTATTTTTACTTGAGCCTTTTTCGCTTTGGTAAATGTTTTAAATATTTTTTACATTTAATTAGTATTTATTGGACGATTCCCAAACATCTTTATTTTACATTTTGATAAAGCTTTTTCATTTATTTTCAGGAGTAACATGTAGCAACATCATAGGCGTAGGAGCCGGGGGGGGGCAGGACCGCAGGCGCGCAACCAGGATTTTCGTAAGGGGGGCACGACCTCAAGGGGGCCCCGTCGGGCCACGA
>VOPJ01011715.1:0-12757 GCA_014673585.1 Semibalanus balanoides
CCCACTCAAAAAATTATCGGCGACGCCCTTGGGTACAGTTGACAATTGAAATAGTTTTGCTCTGGTGTGTAAGGCAATGTCGCAACAATACAAACTGCAAGCTGAGATCTTTCTTTCCTTTTTCAACTCTTGCATGTTTCCTTGTATCAGTCATTCATGTACGCAGAAGTGAAATTAGATGAGTTTTAGAAACTAAAAAGGGGAATATACATAATAGACCGACTGTACATACTAATATAAATTGCCCAGTTGATTGAAGTCACCGTTGAGTTGAGGTATTCGTGAGCGGCTATACCAAAAGCTCCCACCAGGAGAACGTAATCCGTTTCCGTTCTCCCTGGGGAAATAGCCCGGTCCAGCCCGTCGGTACCGACACCGAGTCGATTCATCGCCCCGGACGACGACACTCGATCGTCGCTGCCGACACACCATCGGCATCGACGGCCCTCTGCAAGCGGTGACGGTCCTCCGCGAGTGGTGACGCGAGCGGTGATTGGCCCTTCGCGTGCGGTGACGGTCCTCCGCGAGTGGGGACGGCTAGGCGAATGGGATGAGCAGTGACGGCCAGATGAATGGGATGAGCAGTGACGGCCAGATGAACGGGGGACTGCAGTGACGGCCAGGTGAACGGGGTGAGCAGTGACGGCCAGATGAACGGGGTGACTGCAGTGACGGCCAGGTGAACGGGGTGAGCAGTGACGGCTTCTGGTGTCTTTAGTATTCAGAGGATTGTACTACGAACGCGTCATTTTGTCCATTGGCTCTCTCATTTCAAAATTAACGTTAAAATTGGACCGTTCGTGTAATAAATATTCCATGTGATTACAGGACCATTTTAGTCTGGCTATGCAGACCTTGTAATCCTGACAAGTGCAGATATGAACTGGTTCAGCGCTGTTTACATCCACAGTCGAGGAGGGTGCTCAGACAGAAAACGGCCTCCGAATCCGATCTGTGCCTCAACAATTTGATCCCATTCAACAGTTCCCCAATTTAGCCCCTAAAGCGGTGCCGGTTTTGTCTGCACAAAGGACTGCCGAACAATAGCCGCTCGGCTGACCAAAGACGCTGCCGGAATTACTGGCGGGTGCGGCGGTAATCACGCGCGAGGCGGGTTTGTCTTGCTCCTCAGCGCGCCGCGGGACGCCGCCATTGTGCGGTCGATGCGCTATTATCATAATGCCGTACTCTCGGCACCCATTCAGCCCCAATCTGGGCCGACCGACGCGGCGCGGCGGCGGATCGCAGGCGGCGCCGCCGATCGGAATATGATCCACGGTCGACGCGGGTCGTCTGGCGGGGCCGGGTCGGGTCCCCCCCTCTCCCCCGGCCCTGTCCCGGTGGCCGGCGCGCCGCGGGGTGTCAGGGGGCGTGCTGTCACGGGCTGAATTCACAGGCCCCGGCCCCGCCGGCGGACCCCCGCTGTCTGGTCGCCATTCACGACGGACGCCGCCATGGCGCAATTTATGCCGGGTTTTGGATTTATGGGGCGATTGCCTCATCATTAATTTGATTTAGTCTTCCGAGGGCAACGTTCGCTGAGCAGCCCCTGAAAATAACACATGGTGGGTCTGAGAACCGTGAGTGAACATGTCGCAGAGGAGAATGGAACCGCTATAGCGTTATGATCGCAATATTCCTTCCGCATCAACAACATGGGAAACATATTCGAAAAAGACTCTGGAACACAACAAAAGTTCTAGTTTCACCTAAACAAACGATGCTGCTGTTTGATATCAAAGTTGCTTAGCTTTGATACAAAATCAGTATCATTATTCAAGGACACAGATATTAACCAAAATTAGGTTTATATTTACTTAAGTTATCAACCAAGCGCCACGCTTGCTCGTCCTTCATGACGTCAGGGCGCAATAAACCATTAAAACAGCAAGTCCAGAAAGTGTCGAGTGCTTAGCTTATTCGTAAACGGATAGGATTGAGCAAAAAATCAACTTACCCTGCATAAGCTGTCTCCAGCCCAACTGGATACCAAATACTTAAGCGTTTATATATATTAATATATATAATTATATATAATATATAATTATATTATAATATATATAATATATTTATATAATATATAATACTAAAACTGTGTTTCAGTAATCAAGGAGTGCAGAAAGCGGGCCGTTTCCATGGGTATTGAATAACTGCCCGTGCCTAAAGCTGAAATGACCCACCTACTCTATCTTAATCCATCCCCCTACCTACCATTCCCTTCATCACATCTCAAGAGGACGCCAGCCTCCACCCACCTTGTTTATTCCGGCTTCCCGTCTGCTGCTGTCCTGTCGCTGTTCGGCTGTCCGTCTGCTGTGACCTTGCCCTGCGTCCTTCTGATCACCGATCAACTAATCACATGCGCCGGCAGCGCCTTCTGATCAACCGATCTATCCACGGCCAAGGGCAGCGCTTCTGATCAGCACCGATCTATCTCAAGCGCCGGGCAGCGCGCTTCTGAATCAGCACGCCCTATCCAGCGCCGGGCGCCGCCTTTGAATCACACCGACCCTATTCCAGCGGCGGGCAGCGCCTTCGTGGATCATACCGATCCTATCCAGCGGCCGGGCAGCGCCTTCTGGATAATACCGCTCCTATCCAGCGCCGGGCAGCGCCTTCTCGATCAGGCAACCGATCCTATCAGCGGCCGGCAGCGAGCTTCTTGATCATACCGATCCTAATCCAGCGCCGGGCACGCCTTCTGATCATATGATCCTATCCGCAAGCAAGCCGGCAGAGCCTTCTGATCACACTCGATCTCCTATCCCAGCGGCCCGGGGCATGCGCCTCCTGATTCATACACGAATCCTGATCCAGCGGCCGGGGCAGCGCCTTCTGATCATACCGATCCTATCCAGCGGCCGGGCAGCGCCTTCTGATCATACCGATCCTATCCAGCAGGCCGGGCAGCGCCTTCTGATCAGCACCGATCCTATCCAGCGGCCGGGCGTGTCGCACAACAATGAGCCCCTCCCTCTCCTCCCTGGACCCACCCCGCCCCGCCCCCGACCCTGTCCCCGCCCCCCGACCCTGTCCCCGCCCCCGACGCCCTGCGTGCTCACACGGCCCGCGCTATATCGGCCTATTTATGGCGGCCCACTTTGACTGTTGGGCGCAATAATAAGGCCAAATAAGCAGCTCACAAAGTCAGCAATCGTTTCCGATTGCCAGCACGGTGACGTGACTAGAGGCCACATGCAGCGCTGCCCGCTGAAGTATCGCCACATTGACGCCAGTATCGCCACATTGACGCCAGTATCGCCACATTGACGCCAGTATCGCTACATTGGCACCAGTATCGCTACATTGACGCCAGTATCGCTATATTGGCGCCAGTATCGCTACATTGGCGCCAGTATCGCCACATCGGCGCCAGTATCGCCACATCGGCGCCAGTATCGCTATATTGGCGCCAGTATCGCTACATTGGCCCCAGTATCGCTATATTGGCGCCAGTATCGCTACATTGGCGCCAGTATCGCCACATTGACGCCAGTATCGCCACATTGACGCCAGTATCGCTATATTGGCGCCAGTATCGCTATATTGGCGACAGTATCGCCACATCGGCGCCAGTATTGTCACGTTGGCGCCAACATCGTTACATTGGCGCGACGATGTATGCATTATGGATGTCACGCCATGAATGCGAGTTTGCCATGGTTTCCTTCCCTCTACGAAAACAAGCAAAATATCTCAAGACGATGCATGGAAAGGACCAACTGGAAAATTGCATTTACCACCCGCCTCGCTAAAGACGTTCTCACGCTTCTTCAAATAAACGTCCTTACGCCCCCGTCTATGACATTATCCCAGCTGTGCACCCCGCCTCCGCTCCCGCCTCTCTCCCCCGCTCCCGCCTCTCTCCCCCGCTCGCTCTCTCCCCGCTTCGCTCTCTCCCCTCAACGCCTCTCCCGCTCACCGCTCTCTCCCATACCGCTCCCGCCCCTCCCTCCTCCCCCGCCTCTCTCCCCCGCTCCCGCCTCTCTCCCCCGCTCCCGCCTCTCTCCCTTCCCCTTCCTCTCCTCTCCTCATCTCTGCAGCTCCGCCTCAGGCAGTATATGTATGTGTGTACTGTTTGCGCCTGTGGCCGTGTGTATGTACCCAGATGACCGCGGCTGGTGGAGCGCGGGTCCCGAGGGTCCCTGCTGTATAATAATGCCCCGTCGGCAGAGCGCACATGCGCCACGCTGATCAATGTTGTGCGTGAGGCCAGCGAGGGCTGTCGGCGATGGGACCGAGGCTGTGCCCGAGGCTCGGCGCCGAGGGTGTTATTGGAAGGCAGAGCGCCACTGTGGAGGCGGGCAGAGAGCCACTGTGACTAAGGTTGTATTCGGAGACATGCCATATTAGTGGTGTGGTGATGCTGCAGATGGAGTCTCACAGTACAGAGATGTCGATTTTGTAAGCGATTCAAATCTGCAGTTTCTAGACAGGGTTTGATAAACCCAGCTCGATTAATGACAGACTTGATGGGCTGTGAATTGTGATGGTTTGACGTAAGTACGGTTGCTACACACCGTCTTGTCATTTACGATTTCCGTCGTATTTTGCTATTACAACAAATTGTGCTGATCCGAACAAGGCTCATCCCGTAACACTTTTACACCTTGCGTAACGTTTTTAAGATTATAATTTGTTATCTGGCCGTATTAGTCCATTGTTGATTTGATGGGTAGACACATCTTGTGACCCCCACGGACTGTTCTCCGCCTCCCTCCATCTCGACCAAGATCGCTCATATCCAGTACAATCCAGTAGCCAGGCACACACTGATCGTCCAGATAATCCCAGAGGCGAATCAAAGAACGATAGTTTGGAAGGGGCCACCCACTGGCGGATCCAAGGGGGGGGGGCATCAGGGGCAAATGCCCCCCCACAAACCGCCTGAAATCGGCACAAATTTACACATTGCCTGATGTAGAAGGACATCTACGCAACTTTTACTTAGGAAAGTCTATTTTAAAACGTCTAGCAATGCATAAGGGAGCGAAATCTGATGAGTTCTTTGAATTTTGATGAACTTTTTCGGGGTGATGCCCCCATGCCGCCCAAAACTAAACCCTAGATCCGTTGGTTGTGGTGGGGGGTGTGGGGGGGGGAAGTCCAAAAAATCGCATACAATTCTGAAAACACATCGGAATCCGCTTGCTTATGCATTGCTAGCTGATATAAAACAACATTTCCTTTGTAAAAGCTGCTTAGATATTAACTCTGATTTCAGACGTTTTTTGGGGGGAATCGTGGCCGGCTTTCCACCTGGATGACCCATTTCACGATCGTGTGCGAGTCACGTGCCAGACACCGAGGACTGAGTTCAAACCTCCCTTCGGTCGTTGGATAGTGACCGGGGAGCCTCTCTTCGATTAGCTCGGCGACGATTAGGTGGACCTAAGCAGCGAGCGCCCTAGTTCTATCGCCAACAATGACTTTGTGTCCTCGGAGACAGAGCAGACGCGGCCGCTCGGCCTGCAGCGACGGTAACCCGGCAACTACTCGGCAACTACTCGGCAACTACTCGGCAACTACTCGGCAACGTTACACATAGAGAAACGCAGCCGACCTCACAGCACAGCGCAGCGCAGCGGGGCGGGGCTGGCTGCAGCCCCATATCGCGGCGGCCAGCCAACGAACGCGCTAATTGAAAAACCACGTCTCGGCGCGGACGATTGTTTTCCCCGGCATACACCAGCCAGGCACATCACAACACGTGTTCAATCTACATCACTTGCAGACGGCGCTGACGGTGCTGACGGCGCCAACAGTGCTGCCAGTGCGGGAAGCGCCGCTGGCAAGCACTTTCCTCTTGCCACGCTCGTTTCATGTTGCACAATTACACGTATTACACAATTACACGTAAAAAATTTGATCATGTGTCGGATCTGTTGGAGGAGCTGGGCTGGCTCAGTGCTGGCGAACGGTACAATAACCACCCCAGTGTCTTGGTCATAAAGTCGGCTGGGGGCCGAGGCATTGGCCAGAAGGGACTTCCACCATTCGGAGACTCGTGACCGAGTACAAGACAAGAAAAACAGTCTGTACCGATTGTCCCACAGAGATAGGGCGACGACGTTTTTAGATAGCCGTGCTCCCCGCGGGTAATAACTCTCAACCAACGCAGCTATCGCACTTACAGTGCATGCGTTTGGCAGCCATTTACAAGCCAACCTGAGCTCTAACCGAGAGTAAATCACTTGAGGTGATCACTCTCGGTTAAGATCTGTGTGATAGTGACCCAACTTGTTTAAACCGCAAAAATTGCGTCTGTTCAGTGTGTGGTATGTATGTGTGTTTGTGTGTGTAATGTTTTCTGTCTGCGGTTTACGCGCTTAAGGAACGAGTGGAAAGTGTACGAGAAAGTGTATGACAAAAAGAGATTGTAATAGCCTCGAGTACATTGAGGATTTCTCTTAATTCAATACAATACAATTACAAGTAATGTACAGAGGCCGCATTAAGCTTGTCAGCGTGGCGGGCTGGACAAACGAGACACGGCGGTCTGAGACAAACGAGAACACGGGCGGTCTGAGACAAACGAGACCGGCGGTCTGAGACAAAATGAGACGCGCGGTCTGAGACAAAACGAGACACGGCGGTCTGAGACAAACGAGACGCGAGCGGTCTGAAGACAAAATGAGAACGCGGCGGTCTGAGACAAACGAGACACGCGTCTGAACAAACGAGACACGGGCGGCTGAGGACAAACGAGACGCGGCGGTCTGAGACAAATGGAGAACGCAGCGGTCTGAGAACAAACGAGACACGGCGGTCTGAGACAAACGAGACACGAAGGCCGGGCTGAGACAAACGAGACGCGGCGGTCTGAGACAAATGAACGCGGCGGTCTGAGAAATGAGACGCGGCGGTCTGAGACAAACGAGACAAACGCGGTCTGAGACAAACCGAGACAGCGGGCGGTCTGAGACAAATGAGACGCGCGGTCTGAGACAAATGAAGACGCGGCGGTCTGAGACAAACGAGACACGGCGGTCCTGAGACAAACGGAGACACGGCGGTCTGAGACAACGAAGAAACACGGCGGTCTGAGACAAACGAGACACGCGGTCTGAGACAATGAGACGCGGCGGTCCTGAGACAAACGAGACCGGGCGGTCTGAAGCAAACGAGACACGGCGGCTCTGAGACAAACGAGAAAGCGCATAGCGGTCTGACGACAAACGAGACACGGGGTGAGTAGGACCGGTCTGACAAATGAGACGGGCGGTCTGAGACAAACGAGACGCGGCGGTCTGAGACAACGAGACGCGGCGGGCTTGAGAAAAACACCAAAAAACCGGGAGGGAAAACCCCCGCGGGCCCCCCCGGGGGGTTTTCTTGAAGGGACAATTTGAGAAAACCCCGCGGCGGTTAATGCGAGGAGGGCGGTCTGAGACAAACGAGAACACGGCGGTCCTGAGACAAACAGAGACGCGCGGTCTGAGACAAAATGAGACGCGGCGGGTCTGAGACAAACCGAGACGCGGCGTCTGAGACAAACGAGACGCGGCGGGCTGAAGACAAACGAGACACGGCGGTCTGAGACAAACGAGACGCGGCGGTCTGAGACAAACGAGACGCGGCGGTCTGAGTGCCAGCCGGCCGACCGGAGAGGAGAGGAGATACAACCAGCACCACTTAGTGGACTTACCGAGCTGCTCTTCAGGCTGTTGATCTGACTGATGCCGAACTTGGGACTGACCAGGATGACCGTCTCCAGGTTTGACTCCTGCGGGGAGAGATAGGATCAGAAGCTGTCATTGGCTGACGGCTGTCATTGGATTGACGGCTACGCAGCGAACGTTACCGTCAACCCTTCTGGTCGGCGGTCTGATCAGCAGCACAACATAGAGGCTGGATTACTGCTGCTAGATAGACACGTATACCTACATGTCTGCCAGCTATATGCTCTCGTCCGGTGTCAACGGCACTTTGTTACTCTTTCTCACACGGTTACATCCCCTCAATGTTACTCGACACACACGCATAGCAATACACGCACGCGCGACCGCACGCACACATGGACACGGAAACATACACGGACACGGACACAGACATAGAAATGGACACGCACGCACACGGACACGGCAGACTTGTAAAATGGTGAGTCAACGGATTTGAATCACTCCCGTCTTGGCGTCCACCCGTCGGGTCCGCTCGGCTCGTTTAACGGCCGGGGCTCGCTGCCTCAGCTGAGATGCAAGTTCAGTACACGCACCAGGTATGTTCTGGATTCCAGAACATATCAAGTTGCATTTATCCGACTATGTTTTTAGCTACGTTCTATTAAAAACTAGGCATTATAAACCCTAGCACATAATCTGGGTATGTTCTGAAGTCTAGAATATACCCAATCTGTGACCAAGCTTGCATCTCAGTCGAGGCACACAAGGGCAGCGAACCCTGATCGTTGATTTCGAATACACTACTTGATCGTTATCATGACCGAACGGGCTGACCACAAGACGGGGACAAGCCGAGCCCGTTGATTCACCACTTTACAAGTATGGGACACGCACACGCACTCAGACAAGCACACACTCGATCAATCATCTTTAAATATCACCAAGAGACCGAGCAGAGACGGTATCTGTCCATGGTCAGTTGGTCACAGCCGTCATATGCCGTCAATCTGACACCTTCAGTATCAGTCGTTCATTACATTTGCCAGTCTGTCATCTTATGTCAGCTTGTCATCTTCCGTCCACTGTCAGTAACCGTCACCGACTGTCAGTAACCGTCACCGACTGCCAGTAACCGTCACCGACTGTCACTAACCGTCACCGACTGTCAGTAGCCGTCACCGACTGTCAGTAACCGTCACCGACTGTCAGTAACCGTCACCGACTGTCAGTAGCCGTCACCGACAGTCAGTAGCCGTCACCGACAGTCAGTAACCGTCACCGACTGTCAGTAGCCGTCACCGACTGTCAGTAGCCGTCACCGCCTGTCAGTAACCGTCACCGACTGTCAGTAACCGTCACCGACTGTCTGCCCGCCTGACACGGAGCGCCGTGGCACCCAGCGCCCCGACGCATTACACCACACTGCTCTCAGCAAACACCGCGCGGCTTAGTCCCAGTGGTGCAGTGAGAGGTCCACAGCCACGCCGCCGCCCGCTCCCGCCACCCCCACGAGAATCAGAGTACTCCCGCCATCCCTTCGGGGATCAGAGTACTCCCGCCATCCCTTCGGGGATCAGAGTACTCCCGCCATCCCCTCGGGGATCAGAGTACTCCCGCTATTCCTCTCCCTTCTGGGATTATACTGTTTTCACGATCCATTCTGTGATTAGGACCCGCGACATCAGGGATATCCTATAAACCTATATGAATCGGGGATAGCAAGAGACGAGTTCCGGGTCGATCGGGATCAGATAAGTGTCAGAATCGGGTGGTCTGGGATAGGTTGTAGGAGTTATTGGACATGCACCCTTCTGGGTTTTCAGAGCTTCTAAATTGAGCCTCGACATATTGACATTACGGGTAAGCTATACAGCTCATGGTCTTGGTCTAGCTATCTGTCCCGGAAATAAGTCGCACGTATTTATATTTCCCCTACAATTAGTATTGCAGCAGCACAGTGTTTACATGACTATCGGAAATACGCTTATTCACCTTGGCTACCCATGCATAACATCACGCCAGCTGTTTCCATGACAACCACATTGCCTCCGGCATTAGCGGTTACTCTCTATCAATATTCTCCCCTGCCGCTGCGCGGGTGATTTATGAACAGACCGCCTAATCCCGCGTCTGATCATATTTTAAATTACTTGTATCCAGCCTGTCCAATGTATCACACCGGACACCAGCTTATTGAATCAATTTCTGTTGCAGGCAGCTTCAATCTCCCCTAGCCCTTGAAGCACGTTTCAGGTTTTCCTGGGTCTCCATTGTCACCTTACCTAATTAACAATACCATCGGGATCATTGACCTTATCCTCGTTTATATTAATGAAAATAAAACCTTAAAAAATTACTCGTTAAAAATTATTGTTAAATAAGTTTAAAAAAGATTAAGGTTTTATTTTCATTAATATAAACGAGGATAAGTTCAATGATCCCGATGGTATTGTTAACGATAATCATGTTCCTCGCAGCAGCTTTGAATAATTTACATATACGTATTAGTGAAAATTGGAAATACTTATGTTGGCGATGCATCTAGTATAAGTAAGTAAATAAATAAATGAGTGAATAAGTAAATAAATGAATAATTTTGCCTGTAGGTAGAATCAATTATCTGCTGGCGATACATGTGATAAATCAATAACCGAAAAATTAATATGTAGGTCATTCAGTAGATAACTAAATCATCGCCATCGTATGATGACTATGCTCTAGCGGCGCTGCGTACCCCGATGCTGGTGTTGAAGCACTTGGCGCCGTAGCTAGGTAGCTGTCCGATGATGTTGAGGTAGTGCAGCTTAGCCTGCAGCGCCGTCAGCTGCTTCTGGCCGGCCGCCACCAGGCTCTGGTTCAGCTTCAGGAAGTGCGCCAGCAGCTTCCGTAACTCCTTCCGCTTCATCGACTCCACCAGCGACACGGGCAGGAACCTCTCCAGGCCGAACTCACGTCTGCAATGAGGCAGAAAGAGCGTCAGAGGTGCAAAAAGGACGGTATATTGTCAAAACAGTAAGAATTCCATTTCGTTGGTAAGATATGTCTTTCCAACCATACTGCAGCCCGAGTCTCACCAGGGACACGCCGTGTTTGCTTTCTCTCATATTTTCCTAATGCCAAAACTCTACCGAGGCAATAGGCATTTAGTTTACTCCCCATCTGCCGCCTATGTCGATTTGTCGGACACTGCACGGCGTCACTGGACGGAATTTAGTACATATAAGAATCAACGTCTTAGCGTTAGGTCCGCCAATGGCCGACTCGAGCTTTGCTGATAAACTGCTCCATTCATAAAGATCAGATTACTCACATCACTCGAATAAATCGGCGTCATGGCATGATCGTCTGAAGAACGGGATGAATATTTCAGGCCTCATAATTCCGTCAGAATGAATTCACTTCATCAATCATGATCATGGCTCCGGATATGAAAGCCATATGGGGTTGCCGGCCTCGGGCTAAATCTGCCTTCGCTGAGTGTGCTGCACAGAGAAGCGACGTTGATTAAATCTCATTCAAACTCCTTACGGCAATCATATTTCCCACTTTTGTATCTGCTCTGTGTCTCAGCTATGCCGACGGTCTACACCCACTGTCTTTACCACCTCCCTACCTCTTTCTCCCTTTCTTCTTCTCGCCGTCACGCCCCCATAAAGTCGGCCAGTGTTCATAGTTGGCACGACACTGCCAGCCCTGATGGGATCTGCCGGCTGATCGGGCAATAAATATCTCATCCCGTCTTCACCGCAGCCCATCCGGCCGTCCCCGGCTCCTCTGCGTCTCCAGCGACCCCCTCTCCACCCCTCCCCCAGCCCCCGCCGCAGGAGAGCCGTGACGCTCGGTACCTACCCGTCCCCTCCCCTTACCTCCGCGCTGAACGCTCCAATCGATCGACTCACAGTGCCGTCGCCCCCGGCTCACAGCTCTAAGCACGGCCGTCGGAGTAGGTGAAACCGGCCGAATGCGTTCGGCGGGGCAGCCTAAGCGACAGGGGCGAATGTGTTCGGACGTACAGCCTAAGTGGTCTGGAATCCCTTGATGTGTGGTGTGGGTGTGGGTGATTTCTACAGCGTAGGTGTTGCCTGTTGGTACGCTTGAGGTGAAGGCGCCGGACGAATGATACAATGGATTCCTGGCCGCCTCGACGGTTTCACATGCCGCATGCGTTAACATACTGATAGAGACGTAAATTATATTCGAATTGATTCGTGGAAGGCCTAGTCGGAGACATTGTAAACGTAACGTACACCCAAGGTCTGTATAAATAAGGTTGCGCCGTCTAAAAAAAATCACGTGACCAGCGTCATCCAGCGTGAACGTGAAAATCAAGCCCAGACGCACGTGCTCCCGGAGCACTTCCGCTTTTTTGGAGCTTAACTTTTTTGCGCGTTCCGAAACTCCCGTTTTACTAAGATTACGAGACGTGGAAGCGATCTTATACAGTATGATGCCAGACTGTTTGAGACAAAAGTAAACATAGGAAAATGTGGCAAATGAATTGGAGTTTTTTATGCAACATTTTTGTTTTGTTTTTAACTTTTATATTTCCCAGTAGCATGGCTCCGAAGCTGACAGCCCCATACTAGATATGCAAATTTAAGGACCACGGAGCCGGCGCCGGACCCAAATTCAGGCCTGCTGTCGTCTGAGGGGGCACTGGTCATCTGAGGGGGCACTCTGTCCGTCTGAGGGGCACTCATGTTGCCTCAGGGGGCACTCTTGTCGCCCAGGGGGCATTTTTGCCGCCTCAGGGGGCAATTTGGCCGCCTGAGGGGGCACCCTGGCAGTCTGAGGGGCACTCTGGCCATCTGAGGGGGCCCCCCGTACGGCAGACGGGCTGCCGTAAAAACAACGATTTTTTCGATGATCCTACACTTGCCAGACTTTTCAATGTGGGCCGCCACATTTGGCAAACACCGTCGTGACACGTTCTGGCGATTCCACACGTAGGAATCGTGAAATCCCGCGTGAAATTCCTCGTTTAGTGCTCACCGAAACAGCCACATCGCGAAAGATCTCACGAAATGCGTAGAAAAAACAGTCTCTACCGAACGCACTCTAAATACGCAACCTAAGTGTGACGTCATAAAAGTAGCATGGCATACTCAGCTGACGACGTAGTGTTAAAGGCCATA
>VOPJ01011723.1:0-13417 GCA_014673585.1 Semibalanus balanoides
GCACAGCAGTTGGAACGTATACGAGTTGCAATGTATCCGTTTATAATCGTGCAGAGATACGGCGAGATGCGGCGAGTCGATCTGGATGACTTGGAAATCACGCCAGCTTGTTAACCCTAGTACTGCCTTGCTTAAACAAAAATATGGAACTGTCGGGGGTTGGGCTATTCGTCCCCCTTCGATTCTCAGAAACCGCTGGCTTTTTTTCTCCCCGGAAAGCTGAATTTACTTCCTTGGAGCATGACTTTATTCATAAGTATGCAAAATTTGGTCATGGGCGGATACAAATAGTACACAATGGGGAAAAAAACATGCATTTTTAGATTATTTGCCCTTGGACGTTGTTTGAACGTTATTTGTTATGTTAGTAATTTCGCTACATAGTTGTATTTTCTAACATATACCTATTTTAGCGTAAAGGCAATATTATAATGGCGTCCTGAGGTGATTCCAAAGAGGTGATATATAAAGATGTCACTGAAATATTTTTGTCACTTTTTCATTTCAAGTTTTATATGTTTATGGTTACATATGTATGCATGAGCAAGTAATAATGTCATCTTGCATTGTACAGTGGCGTGGCTCAGGAGGAATGTGGAGGGAAATTGACCCCTGTCTTGATTAAGTTTGTTTTGCCTTGTTGATAAATTTTGCTAAGGTAGTGTAACGCCCCTTGCTCCATAATTTCCACTAATTTTAATTATCTGGGACCACCTATGCGAATAATTTAACTATGAATCCAATGCAGATGATATTGCATGAAATTAGCCACGCAAACTCTCGTTCAGAACACAATACTTGTGAACCGGAGTCAAACACAATACCCCAAATCGTTTCATGGAGTCGCCTTTGGATAAAAGGTACAATAAATTGCTAAAACAGATCAACAAGTTTCATGTTAAAATATTGTGCTATGTAAATACACGTCGTGGGTCCACAAATTTTCCTAATTCCATCCCTGGGCCGCTTATAATATTGGGAATGCGCTTGCCCTGGAACTGCCAATTGCCACAAAATACAATTGCGATCCATGCAGATGAGATAGCATGAGATAGTCAACATGTAAATCACGTCTTGAGTTACATGCTACCTAAACACAAGATGTGTGTACACATGCACCCAGAAACGTTTCTGGAGTCGTTTTTGGGCTACCTAAAAATATATAAAAATATCACAAGGTGTGCAAAGAACTGCAAAGAAAAATCACTAAGTAAGACAGTTATTCTTTTTCAGATTTTGATGAAATACTAGTGATCCAAATTGCCTCTCAAAATACATCCCTGAAGGCGGCCATGCACAATAAAAAAGTGCAACATGTCTACACGAAACAGAAAGGGAAGGTGTAAAAGTCGTAGGCTATGATCTATAACGGTTAGAGAATGGAAACAGATTTTCTCTGAATGCCGACTGATGATGAGAACCCAAACTGCTACGCCCACAAAACACGCCTAAAACATCATAGTGAGGCGGACAATTTGACATTTTTCCGAAAAGTGCAATTCAATAATTTATCAAAAAAAATACAAAGCTTTGCTTGCCGATCTCTAACCTCGTTTTGGGACAGGGGCGGAAACATGTTAACCCTATTAGTGGCAGCCTCCGCTACCCTATTAGTGGCAGGGGGGGGGGCATTATTCGCCCCCCCGGAGATCTCGAGAATCTACCCATCCGATTTTTTTAAAAAATCAAACGGTGGTCGATTCACCCTTTAACATGATCTGCATTAAAAAAAACGAATGGTCATATAAATCTTAAATAGGGGGGCCCGGGGGGCAAAGTACAAATATGTTAGAGGTATTTTATTGATCCAACAATAGCTGCCATGTTATCAACCGATTTCAATTCCAATCAACATTGATCGATAGATATTGAGTAGGAAATTGATATGTGATGAGATGTTAATTTAAAAAAATAGGCGTGTGCAGGTCACTAAATTGGGGCGACAGTAAAAGCGTAATTCAAACGTTTTTGATGACTTTTCTGAATAAATGTTAATTAGTTCGTTATTTGTACTCATACAAATAGTTATAAAGCATTAATTTGTGTACATAAGAGGCACGGTGCAGGTTAAACGAAAGAGGAGGCCAAATATACAAAATATGATCAGCAGTCATGCTTCTACACGGCTATAAATCAAGTTACTGGTATAGATAGTTCCATTTATGAAATGCTGAAATCATCATCGGCCGTATCCAGATCCATTTGGGGAGGTGCAAACTTTGATAAAAATAAATCCCGCTAATGAATTATATACTAACTAATCAACATTACTAGTTTGCTTGCAATTTTCAATTCAACATAGTCCCGCTTTTACCCGCTAACCTGGGCTCGGCGCTATTCTCTTCATGTTGTCAAAAAGCGACCCCTGGTGCCTTTTTTCATCGAAAAACTGCAGTATGTTTTGTCCTTGTAGGCCCATGCGTCAAAGCTTCCTTGCAATAATGATGACACCCCCATGTTTTCGATTCCTGAGCGCGCTCTGCGCTAAACATGTATTTATTTTCTCTCCTGGACTCATATGTTCAGTCATCATTCTCAACTATCTGTTTTATTGCACCGTAATCGCTGGTATATCTTTATCACTATGCAAGTTTACCCCCTTTTTCTGTGCCTGGACAACGCACCTCTTGAAACTCAAACGTAAATAAATTATGCCAATAGGAGAAATTATCTTCAGCATCTTCCATAAGAGTTAATCGCAATTTATACTTGCTTGATTGACTGTCAGCTAGGCGTTTCATACTTTCTGGAAATCCCCCCCTTTTCAAGTACCTGAAACGGCCTGCCGTAAATACAATATATCATGAACATTAACTAATTTGAACTTATTAAATCACTGCAAAGCTATGCACTTCTTCTATACTTGAAGCAGTTAGGAAGAATCCGTGAAGACCGCTATTTCCGGTATTATCGCCATTGTCGACGAAAACTCAAAACACTGGGGCCCTGGAACCGCCTCTGTCAAGTCCAGAACCTCCAAATTTGACTCCAGATGTGAAAATCAATTTTAGGAAAAGTTCCAAAAGTTTCATAAGCCTACTCGGTAGCCGTTTTGGAGATATTTAAGAAAAACATGAGGGGTGGGCAATATTTGCCCCCCTGCCACTAATAGGGTTAATGGGTGTTGTCTTACTTCCCACCGACACTAAATGGGTTAAAGAGCACAAGCTAAGAGATACGAACTATAAAATTAATGTAAAGATAATTGATGACAAATTACCATGCATGACAATCAAAGGAAATTTGTCTGTTATCATCCTTCCTGAATCCCGCAATAGTTGAGCCATCAACTGTAATGCAAAGCTGTTTCGTTAATATTCATATGGACGTTCCGAGTCTGGCCTTGATCGAATTATATACCAAGTATAAACGTTCGATATTCACAGGAGACTGCAGATAAACAAGAGAACCAGAACCAGACAAATTGTCAGCACGTGCCCTTCTGACATCACAACGTCCCATTTTCACGTCCTCGTGTTTCTGCTTTTATTTCTACGTCTCCACTAACCCCACGTTACCACGTCTCACTTCCCCCACGCCACAACGTCGACCCTTTCAACGTCGCCATGTCTCATCTCCCCCACACCACAACGTGCCCTCCCCACGTCACCACGTCTCACGTCACGTCTTCACCATGCTCACGTGGCCGACAGACAGACAGACAGACAGACATACTCACGTGGCCGTTAGTGATGTAGAAATAGCTGCCCGAGTTGGAGACGAAGATGACGGTCAAGAGCATGGCGTAGACGAGCGCCTTGACGTGCCGCCGACTGTGCGATCGCTCGAAGCAGACGACGTAGCAGTCGAAGAAGCACATGAGGCAGTTGAGGATGGCAGCGACCTCGGCAACGTAGTGAGCAAGGCGGACGGCAGGCTCCGGCTGGACAGACAGACAGACAGACAGACAGACAGACAGACAGACATTTAGGTTCAGACACAGACTGGACATATCGGGTATGGAGGTGCTAAAAAACTTACAGGATGCACAAGCAATGAAGAAAATATGGGTAGATTGTGGGTTGGTAGAGAAACAATAGAGAAGAGGTGGGTAGAAGGTGGGCATGGCTACACGTCAATAAATTAGAGGTTTGTAGAAGGTAGGTGGTTACACAGACAACAAAGTAGAGTAGGGTAGATGGTAGGTGAATAGACAATCAATAGACCTAGTAGAAGTGGATATTAGGTGGCGGGTAGACAGTAGACACATAGGGCAAAATAGCAGCTATGGGAGGTGAGAGGGTATGCAGGGCAGATCGGAAGATGCCGCGAAGATACAACAGATGGAGAGTTGACGAGTTGTCTGAGGTAGCACACCATGCCATGATGAACAGAGCTTAGAAGTAGCGGCGAATGGTAAGATGATTGGAGAGTACATTCATAAAAACTAAACAATATGACTATCAAAAGTTGTGTTGTTAAACTAAGTATATGTAGGTATGAATGCACTGAGAACATATGACACCGAGTGTGTGTAGGAAATATCCGTTACCTTATACATGTGTAGTTTGAGGATGTTGTACTGGACGAAGCAGAAGAGGGAGATGTTGACAGCCAGATTCAGCACTCCTAGAGCAAGAGTCAGCATCTTGATTCGAACCACAGCAGGGTTCATCTTGTAACATGTAACACTTGCTGCTCGGAACGATGATACGAGTTAAGGTTTTCTTGGTAGTGTTGCTGATGTTTCACTGCCACCTTACAATCTCACAATTGTGAAAAGGTAAAACCTGCACAGAACCAGAACACAGAATGAATTATTACAACTTATCAAGACTGCTCAATGCTGATGACAGAGGATGGCTTGCAATGGCTGCTAGGCAAAACTCGATGTTTCTAGTAAATTTATATTGTATCACCAACTTTCATCATGAATTTTAGATAGCAAAAAGTTGTAGTGCAAGTGTATCTGCATGCTCGTGGAAAACAAGGCAACTTGGCTTTAGAACATGTTGAATGCCTATATAAAGCAATTACAGGTCAGGTTTCATATAAGGCAGATGTCTACAGACTTCAGGCGGAAATAAAAAGGCACACTCAACAGCTATATCTTTTAAACATTTTCAGTGATTACAGTCGATTTTGCACTGTCATGATGATTTGATTATACAAATAGTTTTATTTGTTGCAAATCACCTGCATATTTCACTGGTATTCCTCTTTTAAAGCTGGGTTTCTTAACCCTCGCCTTACGGGAGGAGAGCCTGACAGACCCCCTGATGTTTTTTTTTTTACTATTTTGTTTTACTCGTGCAGCGCATCATGCTTAAATTTACAGTAGCTAAGTTGACGATAACTTTACCTATGGTGCCCAAATTTTGATTTTAATTGGTTTAATTGTTTGGGAAATAATGACGTTTTAGTGACGTCATGATAGTGGGAAAACGGTAAATATTGGAATAAAGTAGACAACAAGTTTGCAGGCAAAAAAAAAAAAAACAAAAAAAACAAAAATGCCCCCAAAACAGAAACGTGAATTGTGAAATAACAACCTTTTAAAAACAATCCCCTATATCTAAATATCAAACATGGGATAAATATTACAAAATCCATACATTTCTAGGTTTTCGAGAAAAAAATGATATTATGGTAAACCGAATATGGACATTAACAAGCACGAATTAAGAATGCAAATGTTATTCTTTGATTAAGCGATGGCAACCCGCTAAGTGCTAAGAAACTAATCACGCCATTGTTTGCTTGTTCTTTACTTCTGTTGACCAGATACGAGAAAATTAATAATTTGACTCTATATCTGAGGCAAAATAGGTCTTGGGGCATACATTAGTACATTTATCAATTTCTAAGTTTCAAGTTTTTTGCACAGCAAAATCGCTATTATGGACGTGATTAAGTCGAGATCATTTTAATGACCTGGAAGATCACCCGCTAACCTGAAACCTAAAACTTGCATACCGTACGATTCCTCTCATAGTAAACAGACGGTAAGCTAACAGACTGTCAGCCCCTTCACCGTACGGCGAAGGTGATAAACGGTCACCGTTAGACGAGGGCTAAATCTTCATGGTTGATATTGAAAAGAAGAACAATATATTTGTGTTATTTTTATTTAATCCTTCTTAGAGACCCATTTTAACAACTTCGAAAACTATGATTTTGTTGCAAATTAAAATATGTAGTAAAAACAAAACTTTGAAATCCTGCGACTGCCATTTTAAAGCAAATGCCATTTTTTATCTTTGCTGTTTTGAGTTTGCGAATAGCTGCAAAACTCTATCTTCTACGATTTTTCCAACACTTAACATTTTTCTCCAGCATGACGTCACTAAAACGACATTATTTCCTACACTACTTGACCAATTTCGATGAAGTTTTTTCAGCATACGTATAATTATTGTAAGCTCAGCTATTGACAATTTCAGCAAGTCGGCCGCATGTATAAAAAGTAATACAATACAACCTCAGGGGGTCCTTTTAGGAAGCCTTACTTTTTTTAAACTACTACTTTACTTCCTGCAGGGCAAGGGTTAACCGTTTACCATTACGAACGCAGACACATACTTGAAAAACGCCTAACGGACAAGGTCCTATAGGAAAAGCAGCTCTTGCGATATTTGGAGTTGGCACTCGGGTTATGTTGACAAATGGCTCAATTGCTGCATACCTGTAGCTATACAATATTGCCAAATCAATATAAGGATCTTCGTATGAAAATGTCACTCTGGCGACGAAAATCGTTGCCGACGAAATATAAAGATTGATCTAAGCAGGTGGCGTTTCAGTATTTGTACAGTGTCATTCCTAGAAATATGAGGGGACACCTTCATCTCACTTTTTAAAGGGAAATAATCACCTTTTATTTTTGTTAGCAGCAATTGTTCAGGCTTCCGTTTTTGTATAACAACGNCAATGTCCCTGAAACAAATCGCCGACACTAAATAAGCACAGGTAGGACGTTGCGAAAATGCACAATGAACTTCTGATGTAATTTCCAGTTTTTTGTATGGTTTGTTATTATTGGGGTGAGTAAATGGCTCTTTTTCATGATAATATAAGGCATAGTGTTGAATACAATCAGTAACGAAACTATAAAAACTCCTAATCTAGCAAATCAATGAAGCTATTTTCACAAATTGAGGGGTCACAGTCACTAAATGTCCGCCATATTAGAAGCACATATAACTGCTAATTTGGTTACGTGTTCATTGAATAGCTGTTCTATATAAAGGATCTACGGGCATTTAATCACAACAAGCAAAATTAAAAATATATTGTATATCCCATTAGGAAGCAAAAAAATACGGGAAAATTCCGCAGTTTGATGAGGACCAAAAATGCTTGCAAGCACCTTGCAAGTACCAGTCTTTTTTAAGCGTGGAACGCTTACCAACTTTGAATTACAATATATTTTGAAAGGAAATTTTATATGCAAAATGTGAGGGATTTACAATGCCTATATTTTGGTCTCGTCTGTCGATTTCAAGTGATGACTCCATTCCAGTGGGAAAATGTGATTATTTCCCTTTAAAAATAATATATTATTTTAACAAATAGCCTATAAATAGCGAAAATGACCTATTTACCCGAACTTTTGAGTTACCCGAACTTTCAGTCAGATGCTCAGTCTGCCATATAGGCGTAGGAGCCTATGGGCCAGGGGGGGGGGGGCAACTGCCCCCCAAACATTTTCTGATTTTAACATTACATCTATGGACGTTGCATGGAAATAATCGACTTCAAAATGCATTTTGCCCCCCCCCAACTTCAAATGAGTTCCTACACCCCTGGTCTGCCAGTACGTCATTACACAGTAAATGTTACTGTTGAGTGTTGACCCTATTTTAACTGCTTGGATACAACCGGACTGATTGGGATTAGAGTTAAGCCACAGCCCACAGGTAGCTGCTGTTTGTCTGCCTGCTCAGCTCACAGCCATTGAATGACAAACTACACGACAATGATACATTATGACTCAATCTTCCTACTTGTATTGAATCAGATAAACAGGGCTGGTAAAAAGTGCGATCATAATACGTAAAGCGGGCGCCAGGAAATACCGTTTCAAGTTTGCTGTGGGGCCCGAAAAGTCCATTCTGCACAAAAGTTGTTTTACTTTAAACTGAAGATAATGCGTTTAATGTGAATTTCAATAACGACTTTTGTTGTGAAAACGTCATTTGATGCATACGAATTGTAATGTCGTTTGCTGGATATATGTGGCAGTGTGATCCGCTTCAGCTACAAAGCTCAGGATCACTTTGTTTCGGCCAGATTTGGTCGGGCGCCACCGAAACCGTTTTTTACTAGCCCTGCAGATAAAACTGTCGGCACCCTACAGCTATCGTTCTCCCGATCCAGCATATTTGTTTATCCCGTTCATTTGCATAGATTCTCGCGCAGAGTACAGAAACAAGTATGCATTTGTCAGATATTTACTGCATTTCCCTCCATTATTTCCTGCACTATCTGAAATAAGTAGAACACTCAAACACATACATATTTTAAGGCGCTGATAATATTTGACTTCAGCAACCCACTGACTTGCAACTAACTGAATTTTCCTTCTCTTCCAGTGACATGACCGTTTACCTCAACTTCGGCTAGCGCTCTCGCTGGCAGCGCCATCTAATCGAGACTCGGCACGGCACCTGTTCCTCGGTCAGACAGAGGTCGAGGTCGCGCTCCGGTGCCGGCAGTGGGTCGCTGTGTCGCCCGACGAGCCGCTGTCAGACTCCCAACGACAAGTTCAATCAGCGACTCTGCCTTCCCTCGTTTGGCTGGCGTCCTCAGACACTCGGAAACGTGAGGGGACGGCCGGAGAGGCGTTTCGAATTGGTGCGGAGACGTGGCAGGTACCCAGCTGCCGCGACCTCTCTCAGCTCCCCTCAGGGACACGGGCCGGGCCACTCGGGCGCGCCGACGGCGCAAGGAACGTCCCGCTAACGTCGCCGCCGCGCCGCTACCACCGCCGCGCCGCTGCCGCCGCCGCGCCGCTACCGCCGCCGCGCCACGCTCGTCACATTCGTCGCCGCGCCGTCGACGCCGCCGGCCGAGGCGCCACCGCTGCCGGGCTGTAGTCGCTGCCGGGGTCAGACAGTGACTGGACGGGGTCTGGGGAGGGTCGCTCCGGACTCGGTCAACGTTTGATAGACGGTAGGGGGTGGTCGGGGCCGCTGATTCGACAGCTGTCCAGGCTGAGGCGTCCACGGAGGTGAATGGCCGAGGCTTTAGACGGCTGCAGCCGCCTCTGAAAATCACATCCGTGAAGTGTTTTGAGCTCACCGCTCCGCCCGGACCAACGCAGGGTGGACGTGATATCGGAATTGGGAGAGAAGAAAAAGAAGATACAAAAGAGAAGGACATAGCTGTTGTGTGTTTGACGCTTTGGGCACTGCTGCAGGTCCAGTGACCTAATCGTGTAGTGGTAGCTGCTGCGGACAGTACAGGCCTCGTATAAGCGGTGAGGAGTCTCCTCTCGGCTCACAGCCTCCTCCGCCATGGACAACATGAGCTTCGTCACCGACGCCAGCAACGTGACCAACACGAGCGGGCTGCAGCAGTATCCTGACGCGGCCACCTACCTGCAGAACACGGTCGGACCCAAGTACCTGCCGCTGGAGGTCGTCCTACCCATCACCATCGTCTACATCATCATCTTCGTCTCTGGCGTCGTGGGCAACGTGGCCGTCTGTCTGGTGATCATGAGGAACCCGGGGCTGCAGACGGCCACGAATTACTACCTCTTCAGTCTGGCGGTGTCGGATCTGGCCGTGCTGGTACTCGGTGAGTACATGGGGGAGGGGGGTGTCATGTTCGTTCATTAAAGGAAAAAGGTCACCTTTAATGGTGTTTTAACTGAGATAGCAGATTTGTAGAGCTGATCGAAAAATGGGTCGTTGGTGAAATAAGTTACCTCGCTACGCTAAGTAACTTCGACAAAGAACTAGGGGCCCCTTTTTGAAGAAGAAGTTTTTGGGTGGTTTCAGGCGCGGATCCAGGATTTTCGGTCGTGGGGGGAAGGGGCTGTACAAAAAGCTGTACATACAAAAAGCTGTGCCCTCTGGTCGCGCCCTACGGCGCGAAATTAGCGCGACCCGGCTCAGTCCTCCTCTCTAGATCCGCGCCTGGGTTTTCAGGTAACAGGTGTCACCTTCTCAGGATTGTGGATACCCGCCCCGCCCACGCAAACCCCTTTCAACTACCCACCACTACCCACCCCAGCCAACAATTCACTTGGTCACTGATCGGGCACAATGGGATTAAACTATTGTGCCCGATCAGTGCCCAAGTTAATTGTTGGCTGGGACATGACCATTCACGCTGACAAGGTACCCACAAAGTACCCACTAATACAATTTGTCATCATTTTGTATGCCATTTAGTAACTCATTCTTCAATGCTGAACTGTTGTGTGTTGATCTCTGCCCACTTACTGAGGTGCCTATGTTTGTTCAAGCATCCCAAGTTCCCATCAAAATAAAAGTTTTTTTCATCTTTTAATTTATGAAAATTATGCTACCCGCCAACTACCCACTTCATCCAAATGATCGCTTGTGCTTCCTCGCTCTAACCACGTGGGTAGTAACTACCCACATCTGGTGGGTAAGTGGTGTAGAAGAAGTGGCATCTGTAGTTTCGGGACACAAAAGGACTGCCCCGTGCCCCTGAAACCCTTTTTTCTTCCAAAAGGGGCCACCAGTCCCGTGTCGAAATTACTTGGCGTAGCGAGGTAGTTCTTCAGCCACAACCCATTTTTCGATCTGCACTACAAATCTGCTATATTAGTTCAAAACCCCATGTTAAAGATGAACTATTCCCTTAAATGTGTTTGTTCATGTAATATTTTAGGCTAGTGTATTCATTGCATAATATAAAGGAATGACATGAAATGGTTAGAAAATTAAATATCACTTCTCATTTCGAATAAAACGCCGGCGGTTTTTGCTTATTTCAATTATTGAAGTTGGCATACTCTGTGTTATTTTGATACACTTATTTTTGTAACTTGTTGTGCTATGCAGCGTATTTTAATTGGGCGTTATCATGCTATAGTGATAACTGCAATATTACCCAAGTTTTATTTGTGATTTTATTATTGATTAACAGCAGTATAACAGGCGTCTAAACTCGTGTAAAAACTCAAAACACAATAGACGTTAAAACTCATATTTTTTATCATGTGTCACACATACATACACACACACAGTACATCCACATGTGTATTATTATCACACCCCACTCTCCACATATATGCGCCCCTAGGTTCGTCACATCCTCCCCTCGCGTCGTCCGTGAGACCCTGCACGCCATCTCATCTCACATACAGCCCCCGTGGTGCCCCCCCCCCCACACCAGCCTGGAGCTGAGACGGTCAGTTAACACCACCGTCTGCAGGCTGGTCCAGCGGCTGTCCCTGTCACCAGCCAGCCCAGTCCGATGATCCTCCCCACCGCTCCCTTTCGCTGAGAGGCCAAACCCAGGGGGGTGTCACCGTCATAGCCGCAATGGGTCAGGCCTCTTAACTATTAAATCCAAACTCTGACGTCAAAGTGACGTCAGTGCTTGTGTTTCCTTTGTCTTCCCTATATACAGAAGCACTAGACATGACGTCATAAGAACGGAAAAGTATATTTCTAACCTTGACCGATTTCGCTTCGTGACTGTACTATTGGTTCCAAAATAAGCGTCCCGCTTGGTTGGCTGGCACATCAGTTTAAGGGAGTATAACGCCTTGGGAAAATTATGAGAAATGATGGAGATGAGAGCCACTCATCTGGCACTCCATCTACAACCAATACCACATACTTTTCCCAATATGGTATATTCCCTTTAACTGCTGTGCCGGCCAACCCAGCGGGACGCTTATTTTGGAACCAATAATACCTATAATAATATATAATACCTAGTTATATAAGGCCTTGGCCGAGCCTGCTATGGAGCGATAGAGCGGGGGAGCCGTAAGACCCGCCACGGACATTTCTGAATACTATAGAAGTCAATGTGCAGTCGTTGATTGCTTTGGCGATGGAGAAATAACTCACTTCATGGTCGAATAGTTTGTCCAACTGTATCACCACGTTCTATCATCGTTAACTATTTCTTTCGCAGTATTGCACGCTAGCGTTCTTGTTTATAATTGATGGTCAGCACTTGGGAGACAAAACATTAACTACAAAAAACTGCAGCTTTTTCGTTTGCATTCTACTTGATGAAAGAGAGGCAATCTACGTGCTCCATCAGCGATGTCCAGCCGTTGTGCGTGTTGTGTGGGCTTAAGTTTCGCACGTCCACCGGGAGAGCAGAAAATTACCGTAGTGAAATAATGTACCGCCATGTAGGCCAACCCACTGCATTCACACAATTGGCACACAAACCGATCAAACTCAAGTTGACAAAGAATCATACGCTATGCCATTATAGTTACTAAATAAGACAGCATCAAATGTCTTTAAACGAACAACGAAACATGAACGAATGCAATATATAGGGACAGATTGGCACTTGGTCCAGCTGCACTTGACACAAGACATAACTGACAACATAACTCATCATAACTGACGCATAGCATAAAGTTTAAAGCGTTCGACACCGTAACGTATCCTGTATCACTTGTCTGCCCATTCCTATCTAACCATGACAAATAGCAAAACAACGCTTCTAAAGACGCTCAATGTTTTTCGCCTCAGGCATTTTTCCGTAAAACGCCCATCATACTTTTACGTACGCACGTGATCATAATCACGCATTTTCCATTACGGTTGCGTTATTTTATTTTGCCTTTTCTGAATGTTTTGCCCCTAAAGTTATTTTTCACCGTCATTTCGACAGTTTGATTCATTTTTAAATTGGATGCTTCACAGCTTATGGTATAACCATTTGTTTTTCTTGCTTGCTGGCGGAAATATCCTGGGAAAATATCGGTTGTTGATCGTGGTACGTAAAACCTGCCTGTTATTGAAACGTGCCTGGGCTTGTTACAGAAACTTTCATCTACATGTATTTATCGCTTTCCTGCAGGGGCATTGTTCCGCCAATGCTCTTTCCTCCAGCGAGAGAGAGAGAGCTGCGGTTGACAGGGAAGATTGGCATACCGAAATCAGAGTGAAATTACGTCTGACCACGATAAACCCAGTTTTGATGGTTACCAGCAGTTGGTTGATAATGAATAAATCAGAAAGAAAAGACCTTTTGATAAGTCGGGATATCTCAATGAACTACAGCTTTTGCTTTGCGTAAGCATTTTGACACACCCACGAATGAAATCTAACAATTAATCACACTTAAAGATGTTACATATATGTTACAGGGCGTATGAGAAATCCGGGTGTTTGCAAACGCCCTAGTGCGTTTTCAAACGCCCTAGTGCGTCTGCAAACGCCCTGACTAACCAGGGCGTTTGCAAACACCCTAGGGCGTTTGCAAACACCCTAGGTTGTTTGCAAACACCCTGGTCTGT
>VOPJ01011724.1:0-10956 GCA_014673585.1 Semibalanus balanoides
ATAGCTAAATCAACGACCAACATTTTTACGCTAACCAAATCATTTTATGATCATATCGGTTGTAACTACGACGGACAGAGCAAAACCACTATTTTTGAACGTTGTCGAATTTAGGTCATTCACTTGACCTGGAAGGTCACCCATTGACTTGAAACAAAAAAATAATATACCATTAGATTTATCACACGATAGGCAGCATGCTGGTTTTTAAGGTGTTGTTCTATGTTGATTGGTTTTGGAGTTTACCTGTCAGCCCCCCCCCCGTACGGCGAAGGTGAGAAACGGTCCCCGTAAGGCGAGGGTTAAACGCTGAAGGACGAGGGAGTTCGAATAAACCCGATAGCAAGAATATTAGTGACAAAATAGGGGCCTGTGCACTTGCGCACGTGCAGTGTGACCCAAAGTTTGACTTACGTGACATTGCCAGTGCTGTGGGTCTCAAACCACACACCGAATTTCAGCTTAATCGCTCCTAGAGGGACGTTTTCGCAATGCGCAATTTGATGGATGGTGATTGTGGGTCTGGGTATGGTGATGGTGTTAGATCAACAGTTTAGAGTGAGATGTACAATAAAGAGTTCGGAGTTAACATATACGTCAATGTCGTTTCCGCCCAATAGAGGCTCGTTTTGTGCGAAGCATGCTTTTCAAATGTTTTCACTTTGTGATGTTTTGCCGTCGCAAATTGATCCGAACTTTTATACTTTGAACAAAATAGGGTTTGCAGCGTTCTTTTCAACTTCCAATTATAAGCTAAGTGTTTGTAAGTAAAAATACATTTTGAGTGGGTATTGGATGGATTTGATTGCGCTCTACAGTTACATCATTTGTGTCGTTTAGAACCCTTTGGTTTTGACGCTACGGCGGTGTAATGAAGGAAATATTATAAAATCGTCAATTTGTATATTACAGGCGGATTTTAACAGCAAAATATTGCATTAGAACCTTATTGTGTACATGCATTTTAGAGACGATACATTGGTCTTTATACATTGGTGTTTGTTTCATGGCTTCACGCCCCTTAGGTGCCGAGCACTGATTTAAATCGTAAAAACGTCATAAACCATGCATTTTCGCTTGTATAGCTAGTAATTTTGCACGCGCCACGCGCCGCTGATCGACACATAGTGCATACGCCGGGCGGATCGTTTCTCTACACATCTGTGTTCAACCCGCGTCCTTACGATTTTTGGTTGCCGAGATATAGAACGGTATTACAACGATGTTTTGCAGGTTATTTCGTGGACGGAACAGCAACCAAAACGCTGGCGCTCAACGTCTCCAGAACTCAAACAACGGACTAAGTTGTACTCAACGACGATCCAACGTAAATCACAATCTCTCGTAACCTGCAATGTACTCGGTGGTTTCCTTTTTACTGAAATGGACGTGTTGTTCTGAACGTTTTGTCCCAAAGCCTACGTAGCCCAACAACACCGCTCTAACCAGTTATTTCGATACAAGAGTAGTGACGTGATATCCACTGTGACGTCATATTCAAGTGAATTCTACCAATCAAATGAATTGGTGCGAATGGTTGCAAGACTTCAGGAATTTGCGGCCGGGTCGGCCGCTTATATGTGAGACAAATCCGGTATTCAGCGGGGACTCACTGCGTGCTTCGCGCTCGCTCGCAATCATAATGCAGTTACCAGAGGTGCGTAAATTCGCCAACTCGGCAACCAGCGTAGCTGCGTAGGTGATAAGTTAATAAAACTTTGCTTCACTCACGTAACATTATTGCTGCGTTAACTATGGCCTAGCATGAATGATCTTTCTTGAAGAGTTCAGGCAATTGACTGCAATAGTGCAAGGATAATCAGCACAATTTCCATTATGAATTGAATAACACTATGTGAAAATGCTGTGGTTCCGTGCTCCTGTAGTGATTTAACAGTGATTGAACCACACACCGGCAGCAGACGGCTGATAAAGGGGAGCCAAAATGGGGGGGGCAAAATGACCAATGGCAGCGTTACGGTTGGGAGAACCCAGCTGACAATTTTACGTTGTGGCTACGTTGTGACAAGGTTGCTACGCAACTACACAACGTTGTGATAGTGTAATTTTGTAGACTCCCAGGAACGTTTTCACAACGTTACCTTGTGACGCTCACGAAACGTTGAAACAACGTTGCTGCAACGTTACTTTTTACAAGCATAGCTAACGTGACTTACGTGGTCGATCATTAATCTTAGTAAGTTGGTGAATATGCTCAATTTAGATAATTGTACCACATTGCGAGCTATTCTTCCCAAGTTACTAGTACAAAGTTTTGACATCGTAACGATACAACGTTGCTGTAACGTTTAACAGCGACGTTTATAAACTTTTTTCTTCACAACATCACAACGTTGTTGCAACGTTGTTTAAACGTAAAATTCCAACTTGATTTTTCACAACGTTGTTACAACGGTATCTGTTATCTGGGAAGGCACCAGCGGTGTCCAGGGGCATTTTTTTGGGGGGGGTCAAAAATCCAGTGAGCATGGGCGGCGCCAAAGGAGGACAGGGAACGCATCCCCCCAACATTTTCGGATTTTAACATTTTGCCTATGGACGTTACATGGAAAGAATCGACTTCAAAATGCCTCCGTCCCACCTTCTTTGTGGGGGGCATGGCTCTGCCCCCATCCCCAGTTACATCCCTGTACTTAAATATTTCATGGTGTGTCAAACGCGGTCGTAGCGACCGGCGCGGCGGCCGGCCGCCCTGGCGGGACCGCCGCCATAGGGAATTCGACCGTTTAAGTCAGTTTTCAGTTGATTGTACAACAAACTATGTGACTTATCAATATGTTTTCTCTGGACTTCTATCAGAAGAGAAAAAACCAATTTTGAATCCAACCGTGCTGCTTTCACGGTTCATCTTTGAAGCTCTGCCCGCTTTTGTGTTATATCCGACATGTTCCTCCCTTAGTTTTTACGTGTTAATCCGCTGAATACTGGTCTCCTGAGGTGGGAAACATGCGCATATTTCACTCGAATAACATCAAAAGTTATTTGAAAGCTATCAAATAGTTTCTGTGGCTCCACAAAAAGCTGATACCCGAAGCAACCCTTCTTAAATCTAAAGTCCCGTTTGCATTCGTTCAAAAACCTGTGCCCGCGTTTTAACGTTTAATGCCAAATCCGTGGCAAGACAATGTGAAACGAGCCGCATGATGCCTCACTTGACGGAGCATTAATTTGGCGACTAATTTTTTGTCAATCAAATGTTGTCAAATTCTCATGTTTATTTGTCAGATATACTTTGGGCAGCTTACATACACTCATACATACATTATGATCTAGTTGAAGTTTACTCCAAGTAGGAAACTATTCTGGTAGTAAAGTGACATCTATTGGTCAGGAGATGTACTAACTCCCGTTCGATAAGACCGCATTTGACACGCCATGTGTATATCAAACTGCTTCCACTTCACATCACAGCTGTTGTAATCAAGCGAAACCCATCAATCATTATTACCAACAGACAAACGAGACGACCACATATTTTACCTCATAGAGTTGGTGGAGTCAAGTTCATAAAACCAGTGACTGCGTCAAATTACCACATTGAAATGGTAGTGCTTCGACTGCTTTCATCTTATTTTTCATTTAAAATAACGCCATGTTTGCACTAAAGGGACGCAGAGTAATTCAGTGACACAGTGACTACCACAGGTGGCACTGATCAGGGGCGTCGGTGACAATTTTCTAGTGGAGACGGGGGGTCGGCTGAAATGACGGAAAAATTTACCCCTATTTTGCATGCGTATATTTAACCCACCATTGGCTGGGGGAGGGGGCGGCAAAAAAAATCCTGAGGGATTTTCACAATAGCTCAAAAATGAACAGGGCTACACTTTTTCTTAATGCGAATCGGCGTCTGCATGTGTTCAGCTCATTTCGGCATTTATCATTTATAACGACAGCAGACATACTGTTTGGCATATATGCATCTCACATCGGCGTAACACACTCCCGCGGCAAAAAGCAGTAACCAATCAACAGTGCACCGTGCACTGTCGATTTGTAATGCTCTTTGCCGCGGGAGTAAGATACGCCGATGTGAGATGCATATATGTCAAACAGTCATGTCTGCTATCGGTTTAAATGAGATGTGCCGAATTGAGCTTAGCAGAAGCCGATTCGCATTAAAAAAGGTGTATTACTACGAAACTTGGAGTACCTTTTCCAACATCCATTTGACGTATTCTGTGCGAAAATGAAACAATTTCGTCCCAAAAATTTAGATGTATCAAATTTAGTGGCGTTACAACACACGAGTTTAACGCAAAAATACGTAACATTTTCACAGACCGTACACAAACCGTTTAAAGCAAATTGCAATAAAAAAGGGCAAAATATAGCAAACAGCATGGTTTAGAAAATGATTGTCTCGGATGTTTGAAAATTGACCGCCAAAAAGTTTTCTAAGCATTTTTGGTGTAAAATGCCCTCGAAATCAACATTTATTCAATTTAAAAAATAATACTTGCATGTAAAATAACTACAAGTGGACGATACCCAAACCAGATTTAAAAGCAATATCGCTATATTTGACGTACTTATGGCTCCCTAAGATTGAGAAACTCAAGAAGTAATATTTTGGATTTCCTTTTTTGTCTCATAATGACCAGGTAAAAAAAAATGAACAACTAAACAAATACTATATTTTAGAGACAAAACTGGTCTAGGAACATGCATTTTTATTTATAATAATCAGTTTCAAATATTGACCTTATGTGACTTGACGTTGACGTTATATCGCGTCAGGTTGTAAAAATGGTTGCTGCTATCGATTTCTACGCGTTAAATAACCCATACAACATGTGTGGCATGACTTCCGTAGACCTCTGGTCAATAATGAACCTTTTGTGGACCTTTGCTTTTACATTGCTTACATGCTCACAATTTTTACGTTTGCTGATGCGGAGGATGAATGTAATACCCAATTAGAGCACTTTCATGCGATATTATTCTCATTCTAGGCTTTCGGATGGAAATTATGGACCAAAACTCAAATATCCAAATTTTTGACCTGACCGTGACCTGACATGTGACCTTACCTGACATATTTCGTGTATGATTTAGATGCGTCTGATTGAGAGCTTTTGATTGCTGCCTTGTGAGCCTCGCTTCGGTTATTGGTTCGGAAGATAATAAGTAGGCGACCCCCTCCCTAGCCAGAGACCCCAGCTAATGCCGGGTTAAATCTGTGCAGCATGTATAATGTTTATTTCATGTTATAATAGGTACATGTTGTTTAGCGCCGCGAAACGGCGCCAAATTGTATCGGGTTTGGTTAATACAACCCAGAAATATAGGCGGTGGGCCGTGGAGAGGATAAGAAGCTAAAATGCTATTCATTCAAATCAGCGTTACAACGAACTGAATACGAAGACGTTGGCCTTTGATGTTAAGCGGTGTGCAAAAAAAATGGTTCGTGGAAAACGAAAATGTTATATTGGAACCAGACCATGAGTAGAGACAAGCCCCAGGTAACCCCTTTTCTTTGTTGCACATCTCGGTATGATTAATATATTGAAATTAATGTAGTTTTTAATATCCATTAGCTTCGAATAGTAAATCACCAAAGCCGTTGGCAGTCAGCGCTCAATAGTACACATGATGATAGTAACTGTATGCATATTTACGGAACAGTAATGGCAGCCGCACACTGGGCCAATCGACGCTCAGAGGCTGAGATATCTCTGCGACTTTCCGCGTCTGCGTCATCCGAAACGATGAAAAACCCAAGCTAAACGCGCTGAGTGTCCACTGTCGGAACGTCGGAAGAAAGCTGGTCCATACGAGCTTTTTCCGCGACTGAACGCCGTGGAACCACGGACAAATAAATGTATCAGGATAACAGTGGCGAATACCTATATGCAAGAAAGAGATACAAATTCTGCGCAACATGTTACTGCCACTGTGAAATGGATTAGGTATGTACAAGTTTTGTAGATCTAAACTTGCATCTGTCATGCCGCGAAGCGTCGCGATATTTTTCAGTTTTGTATTCTGGATAGCTAGATTAGGACTGCTGCAAAGGCAATTTTTATTATTACGATTAGACATGAGCATTGAGCAAGGGGGGCAAAAGATACGTTGGCCCCACCTTTGAACGTCAAGGGGGGCATGGCCCCATGCCTCCCCCTGCGGCCGCCAGTGGGTTGCACAGTGACTGAGCAGAAATGTAATGTGATTGAGCAAAACGTTCCAGAAAAAAAAATGAGTTGGGAAATTTGACAAAACTAGGATTTGGGTTTTGGGTTTGTTTCGACGCTTTCTGCACCTCTGGCAGTTGCATGCAACGACATAATATGCCTCTTGCAAATCATTAGCAACATCATGCATATAAGAGCTGATGTTTCCAAAGTATGCATGCTATTCATAGCACGTTATCAATATAAGATACGTAACTGCTATGTATCGATGGCGGAGTAACCCATCGTGTATATTATTAGACATAAGGGATTATGACTTATATATACACGCCTTATGCCTTTTGACAAGACACCACAGAAAGGTGATCTGCCGCGCCGCTCGGTCCGTACTACGCCGCGGCATTACACAAGAAACTGCGCCGTATATCACAACTCTCATTTTATCGGAATCAAAACAACATCAAAATAAATAATCTGTCCATTAGCCACGATCCATTGGAGCGTCCCCCATCCACCGATGACGTCACGGCAGGGGGCAGCACCGCCGACCGCCATCCGATTGGAGTCGGCCGCGCGGCGCGCCGACGCAATCTCTCCCCGGGGCACGGTTGACACACGGTGCCAGCCGAATCGAAATGAAGTTATTATGGGAGAGGGGTGCTGCAGGGGTGGGGAGCCGGCGCTGCGGAGGGAAAAGTGCCGCCACAAATGTCGACAGCACACTGCTACCGGGCGTTATCGGCCGACAGACCCTGGCCGGTCGCGTTAGCAGCCGACAGACCAAGCTCCAACGATCCCTGCAATGACGTCAGCCAACAAACCCCGCTCGCTTGCGCTAGTATACTATACATAGTCAACTCAGTTGGCTATAGTCAACACACCAGGCTACATGGCATCAGCCAACAAACCCTGCTTACTGACACCATCACCTAAGAAGTCCTGTTCTCTAACGTACTCAGCCAGGACATCCTGTTCTCTGACGTCATCAGTCAATAAACCCTGCAGTCGTTGGTAATAGCAATACACATTACTTATGCTGTCTGGCTGAGCTTGGCTAAATGTTGGGTCATAAATGACGTTCTAGACTTTCAAAGTCATGTTTTGTGGCATGATGCTAGATCGAACTTAAATTATGGGCCCAACGACCACTGCAGCTTCACAAATCACAATACTAGCATAGCAATGGCTCGACCATTGACTTGGAAGATTTCTTAGCAGTGCCCCGAGGCCATGTTTTTGCATCATTTGTCTGTATTTACCTTTGGACGACTTAGGCGAGTTAATCTTATGGTCCTTTGCTGGCCATGATATACTCCAGATTTAACCCAGATTATACACATTTAAACTGTTACCTATCTGACCCCATTTCACCTAATTTCTATCTCTTTGGATGCTATTTGTTCTTGTGCTATGATATTCTGCCAACGATGTTACCCGGCCAACACAAGGCCATTGAAAAACATGAATTAACTGATGCAGCTTGATAAGGGTTTTCGATTGATTTGTTCCATCAATCCGATATTCTTAGAAGCATGGGCGTCGCCACCACTGGATTACTAAGATAGGATTACTGGATTACTAAGATAGGATTACTGGTTTACTAAGATAGGATTACTGGATTACTAAGATAGGATTACTGGATTACTAAGATAGGATTACTGGATTACTAAGATAGGGTTACTGGATTACTACTAGGATTACTGGATTACTACTAGGATTACTGGATTACTAAGATAGGATTACTGGATTACTACCAGGATTACTGGATTACTAGGGACATTGTCCTTGGTAATTTTCAGCTTCCCCTAATATGGATCCTTGTTAAAGTACACGTACACCTGGATTTGACCCTAGTAATTTTCAGATCGTGGCGACGCTCTCGCTTATTAATTGCAAGAACCGTATATAAGGTATATATGGCGAATGCTAAATACGCGCACAGATGTGCTGGTGGGGGGGGCGAAAACCACCCGTCCCCCTGATTTTTTGTGTTAATAGCGGCAAAACGGCCGCCAAATGCGCATACCTGTTTGGGGATCAATTACCCACATTAGCCGGTTTCACGATGAATTATTTTGCGCGAAATGTTTTAAAATGTTTTAGTAGTCGCCGTTTGAACGATGGACTAATTTGCGAAAAAATGTTTTAACCCTCGCCCTACGGGACCTTGGAGCGAGGGTTAAAACATTTCTCGCAAATTAGTCCATCGTGAAGGCGGCTACTACTAACACATTTTAAAACATTTTGGTATGTTTTAAAACATTTCGCGCAAAATAATCCATCGTGAAAACGGCTATTGTGTAAATTTTGACCTCGGGTCACCTAAGGTCAGGTCATCAGGTCACGTTAAGTGATCTCACATCCTAACAAGCTTTTGAAAGTTTGTGGTCGTGCCAAAGCCAGTGATTGACCGAGTGGTTTGAAACTCACAGGTTGTATTAAGGCCATGAGTATCTATAATTCATTATCTTTGATTGTTGGTATATCGGAGACCTAAGGTCAGGTGGATCTCGTGACCTCTCTATTATAAGTCAATGGGGAAATTTAAAACGTATATCAATACACATAAAGTTGCCAACTTTGGCCAGCTTTTACCAGATCCACCATATGGTGCGTCTAATGTAAAGACCCATGTCGCATTTTGGTTGTCACCTCTTCATGATCATCTCAGGTGACCCCGAGGTCACGTGTAGTTACTAGTTGTCGTCAATAAATTGTCAAATCGAGATAGAGCGATGGGATTTTACAAATGTGTTTGGGACGTCGATGCGCGTCAATTGATGTCTTTATACTTGACGATGACCTAGCCACAGCTCAGGTCAGGTTAATGGATGTAAACTGGTCTGTAAAAAACTGGTTCACACGATATGCCATTCAATGCATCTCCGACGAGGGAAACACAATGTTGAAACCATATCACTTTATCATCCTGCCAAACGTTCTCTAAAATCATTTTTTTACTTTTTTTACTTTTCAGTTTAATGATCTCCCTTACCTTTACTATTGACCTTAGTTCAAATATGATATAACTAGTCACATTGAATGCAATTATATTTTGAAAGTTTTTCTTCCATGCCGTCGCTTGCTCTTTCAGTTTTCGATATTTGAACGGTTGTGTTAAGGACTCCCACTTATGACAGTGACCTGTTGTGACTTCCTCTGGTGACCTCAACATTGACTTGACCTATAAATTACATTTGCGCTTTCGATATAATTTTGATCGTGTCATCTAACGTTTGTTTTCGTTTGCCGCTACGTTGCGTGGTTTTCAAGATCTTAGGGGGCGGGTATACACCCCCTCCCCCGTCTGTTCCAAGTTGGCGCGAACCGCCGTCTGTGAGCGGGTTAAGCGATTGTGTGATAGGGGTTCGGTTATATAATGACCTTCACATACAACAATCTTCTTTTGAAATTACGTTTACATATTTAGAGTTAATTTGTTATTTGTTCGTTCACCCTAGTTATCACGGAAAAAGTTGTATTAGAATGTTTGGAAATATGTCATGTATTTTTGGTTCACTCAATCCGAGGTATATTAACTATCCTGAGTTACAAGCGTTAGATGAGGCCTGCTGTGGTTAGGTGACATTTCTTGTGCGTTTTTTTACCTAAAATTCAACTTTTCATTTGAGTGAAATTTATTACAATCACAATCATTAGTGACAATCATTTTAATTACTGCTAATGATAAGAAGTTTTGAAAAATAAGTATTCACACGCATCAGTCCATTTACAACATAAATAGTCTTAAGCTTATAACATTTCACAAATTGAGAGCCATTACGACGTTGGTCATGCGGCAACTATTATTTGCACTTGTATTTTGTAATGTATGTTTGTGTTTTGCTGTGGAACGTCCTTAAAGCTAGCACATTTAGATTCTATGTGGTCTTTATACAAATTGTGTTCAGCTGTTAAGCATGATGAGAACCTGGTGCCGTATTGGGGGATTCGGACATTTCGACAATAGTTTGAACAGTAATGGGTGGTCAAATGTATTTTTGACCAGCACAGTTAGCACGATTTTTCAGACGGAGTGAGTGAGACCGCGAAGCGGTCTCGACGAACGTAGTCTTAAGATGGCCAAAATCCGTCTTCATTTGCACCCTTGCTTGCTTGCTATAGCTTGCGTGGGTCTTCAGGGGATAATACCGTTTCACTGCACTGATTATGGCAAAGTTTCACTGGATATTTTATCGTAAAATTAACACATGGTATAGGCACGTTAAAATTATTTGGACACAACACAAGCTGTCATCATCCAAAATAAACAAATAAATCACAGAAACCGAAATGCTAAGACATTGCTTTTGACTCTTCGATTCACGTTCACAGGTGAAATCGAAATAAAAATAACTTAAATTCCACAGAAAGGTGCAGGTAAGTGTTGTTTTACTATTGCAACAAACAACAATGCTTTTGCCTATCAATTGCCGGACACAAATGAAATAACTCGCCCGTCTGCTTCATGCCATGCATGCTTTACTAGTGTAAACGCAATTATTACCCAACCGTACTGGAAAGTGTTTAGCCATTACTATAAATCAATAAACAGCACTTTCACCTTGCCCTTATTCAAATGTTTCCCCTCCTTAATATGATAATGATATCTGATCACGTGATCATTGCGCTCCTTCCACTATTCAGAGATACCGTTCCCAGTGTAATCAATTATTACATCTGAATGGACCTTTATATGCCTGACATTTGTTTGCTGGTGTTTCATGACATATGCTCGCAGAAGCATTAATACCTATTGCGGCTGCGAATATTGGTGATTTATAACGATTTGATATCCAAT
>VOPJ01011728.1:0-20531 GCA_014673585.1 Semibalanus balanoides
CCTGCAAAATGCCCGAGGCTATAACTCGATAACCTGAGGTCAGATCGAGCTAATATTTCCACAGCTGAATTTAGAACCCAAGATAACCCTATACACCGATTTTGAACAAAAAGTGAGAGATGAGGGTGTTTTCGACTGGTCGAAATGTCGTGGAATGCCCCAGGGAGATAGGGAGATAGGGAGATGGGGAGATAGGGAGATAGGGAGATAGGGAGATAGGGAGATAGGGAGATAGGGAGATAGGGAGATAGGGAGATAGGATAGGGATATAGGGAGATAGGATAGGGAGATAGGGAGATAGGGAGATAGGGAGATAGGAGATGGAGATAGGATAGGGAATAGGGAGATAGGGATAGGGAGATAGAAATAGGGAATAGAGAATAGGGGAGAGGGAGACGGAAAGAGGAAGAGGAGAGGGAAGAAGGAGAGAAAAGAAGAGGGAGAGGGAGGGGAGAGGAGAGGGAGGAGGAGAGGGAGAGGGGAGGGAGAGGAGGGAGGGAGAGGGAGAGGGAGACAGAACTCCTCTCTCCAGCCGTTGACCGTAGACAGAAAGTGCCTGCAGCCGCATTAAGTCTCGGCAGCCACCAGCCGAGCCTCGCGAGCTGGGACAGAACGCTGGCAGGCGCCAGCCGTAACCGCGCAGCCTTGAAGAACACCAACCTCTCAGACGTGCTCCAAGCCATCTGCAGTCTGCACTCCCAGTATTAATGTTCGGAGCTTACGAAACTCATCAGAGGCCCTAGCGCGGAGCACTAGCTTCCAGAGAGCAGGCGACGAGGTAGGCTATACAGATATTATTTGATTATTAATTATATAAAAACTAACGTGTATTATGTCAGGTGTCCACAGCAGATCCGATACCTGGTCAGGCATTCTGAGTTGCGAATGCAATGTTCTTCGAATGCTTACAACATACTGTGTGCTTGTATTCATCAAGCTCGAACGCACAAAATTGAAGTCGCCGTGTAAATTCAGTCATGTCCACCACCGTATGTGCTAGAACGATTCAATTGTGCAGTTCAAAATGGGAATTGAAGTAAAAAGAAACGTGGCATCAGGGATGTAACCAAGAGGGCACGGGGGCCATGCCCCCCTGAACAAAATAAAATAACATAGATAGAATGGGATTCTCTGAAAACCAGACCGTACCCTCCCCCCTGGTCAGCAGCATATGGCTGAGGAGCAAATTGATTTTCCAACGTCCCCCCCCCTCCCGCTGATAAAAATTCTGGCTACGTGTCTGCGTGGCATTGAAACATAACTCAATAACTCAAAGAAGATTAAAAAGTCGTGGCGTCGCTTCGTGGCAGCACCCTTGGCCCTGAGACATGACTGAAAGGGCTTCGCAAATAAATGCAAACCATGACTTACGGGATATGCTAGAAAACTCTATCCCACAATATCCAACATACAAACGGGTCAGCCCAGCTATTATTAGGGATCTTATTAAGCTTGCAAACTACGATCCAAAAACATTCAAACTAATAAGTCTATTTTTCTAGATAAAGCAGTCAATGATAAAACCAGAACGTAATAAAAAACTTTGATGAACCCATCTAATCTTCATGAATGCATTAATGCGCTCAGCACGAGCAGCGCGTCGTACATCTATCGATCCATCTGCATGAGACAGGCCCGTGGCCGAGACACCACAGCCGTCACAGGGGCGGGCGGGTGACAGTTCACCGTGCTAGCAGAATGCATGCGACCGGACCCGGGCAGCGGCGCAGCACGCACGCCGTTTTTGCTCGGTTGGCCCAGTTCCAGTCGACCGCCTGGGACCCACCACTATAGTGATGGGTCTATACGGGTCCGATTCACCACTTAGACCCACGTCGGACGGCCAGCCGGCCAGCACAGCAGCTTCCAATTTGAGGAGGCGATTGGGATGTGGTGACAAGCGATGGGATTATTTTTATCATAGAAAAAGAGCATTTGAGCGATCATTACATGATTCGAGTTAGAATACTGGGACAGTAAAAATATCCACGTTCATATTTCGTTAACTGCGTTCGCTGGTTCCTGACTCGCAAATAATATTGGACGCGATTACAAATGTGTTTGTTGCACTAGGGTCTTTTTAAGCTATTTTAGTAAAAGTTTTGTAATAGGAATCAACGTACAATCGACAATTGATTTATGATAGTTAACTTAAAACTATATCCACACGCAGAATGAATTTGTCCAAAGTGTGATTAGGTCCCCATTGAGTGAAATTCATTAGTTAAGCACTGCATATGCTTCTATTGGCGATATCTTTGAGCTAAACGGTAAGGGACACCCATCAACAGTGTGCCCTTTGAAAGACCTTTGTCTGTATTTTTTTTCAAAAATGGAAATCCAATGAAAATTCACAAAGTTATGTGCCAATCATGTTTTTGGGGAAACCCGAATTCATCGTTTACAACACAACGTTTATAAATAATAGAGTGTATTCGCATGAACATTGAGCAGCCACCCATAAACATCATTTGTCAACATCACATAACCGTATCCTAGGGTGGATTTTTAATTGGAAATCGGTTCACAAATGACAAAAAATTTATTTATAAAATATCACCAGAGTGAATTCGTCCATTGGCATTCAGGAGTGAATACTTAGTTAGTACTGGAATCAGATGGCGTATCCTAAGAGGCGGATCCTAGGGATCCTAGGATCCTTGAGCCCGTCAAAGGGCCTTTTTCGAGCTCGGGGGGCACTTTTCGGCACGCCGCAGCTGGCGAAAAGGCGCGACGAGAACGCGCGAAGCGCCAGTAGTTATGGGTCTCTTTAAAGGAGTATCGGAAGACCGCTCGTGAAAGCGGTGTCTTGGAGTTTAGAGCAACTTCAGAGGGCCTTGGAAGGCCGCTCTGAGACGCCTCTCTGAAAAGACCAGACGGGCCCCTTAGGCGTTCAAAGAGCTTGTGTATCTCAAAGAGGGGCCAGGCTGTTCCAGACCTGAAAGACCCACTCATCGGGTTAAGAGGGCCCTGAACACGTCGAATGCGTCCTATCCAGCAAACAGAGGGGGCCCCTGAGCAGGTTCGGAGGGCCCTCTGAGCATGTCGGCAAGGGCGACAAAGCAGCAGCGTAGTCCCCTTGCCGGTCTTAAGGCTCCTTAGCAGGCTGGAGGGCCCTTGGACAGCACCGAGAGGGGTCCCTGAAAAGTTGAAATGGCTCTTTGCATGTCAGAGGGGCCACTTGACTAGACCAAAATGGGCCCTGAATCAAGGTCAGAGGACCCCCTGAACACGTCCGATGAAACCCTTGCCAACACAGAGGGGCCCCCTGGAGGTCGGAGGTCCTCTGAGCATGTCGGTAAGGTGACAAAGCAGCAACGCGCAGCCCTTGGATTAGAAAGGGCTCCTTAGAAGGCTGGCGAGGCCCCCTGGACAGACCAGAGGGGCCCTGGAAAGTTTAAGTTGCCCCTGTACAGATCGAAGGGGTCCCCTGATCAGAACAAAAGGGCCTGGGCGGGTAAGAAAGCCAGAAACATGACAGAATTGGCCCCTAGTCAGCATGGAGGGCCCGAAGGGCTGGTCAGAGGTGACCCTTGAGCATGTCGCCAAGGGCGACAATAACAGCCAGCGCAGTCCGAACAGAAGAGTCGCTGGCAGATCGGGAGGGTCTCCTGGGCAGTCAGAGAGGCCCTGGCTAGACGAAAGGGTCCCTGGGCAGCGTCGGAAGGGCCCTTGAACATACGGAATTGAGCTCTTAGTCAAAACTGGAGGGGCCCTGGGTAGGTCGGAGGACTCCTGAGCTGGCAACCGGGCGAGCAAAGCAGCTAGTGCTGTCCCTGGCCAGGTCAAAGAACCTTGAACTGGCCGAATGGGCCGCGCTCCTTGACAACAAAAGGATAAGAGAGACCTTCTTGGAAGGTCAGAGCGATGGACGGAAAGGCCAAAGCACGTGAGATTAAAATAGGGATTTATTTCACAATGCAAATATTACAATCGAGCTTTCGGGTATATTGAAACACCGCTTCGTCAGCGATTATGAGGCATTTGGTAACACGCGAAAACTCAAATGTAAATATTTTGTTTTGTGAGTAAAACCTCATTTTTGTATCTAATATATATATTACCCATTCCAATTATGTCTTTTTGTAGATCCGGCAGATGAGTTCTTGAACAGGTCGGAAGGGCGTTGAAGAAGTTTGGAAGGGCACCTAAAACAATCTAAAGGGCCCCTGCTTTTTAACCAGAAGAAATGGAGCTGTTAAGGAAAAAAGTCGAAATTTTTCCCGCCGCTCCCGCGGCGGCAATTTATCTGCATTTTTTACTGTGATTTGCAAGCTGGCCGTGACAACGAGTCCATTTGGGTCTCTTTGCGATTAAATCGTGCGAAACGAAAACAACAAGAGGTTACACGACTTAAAACATTGTAATTCGTCTCCGTGACCTTGACCTTTGACATGACGATGCAAATGTATTGACTGTGGACGCTAGCTGGGCGTTATGTCGGGTCATTGGAAACACTTTCCAGAGCAAATTCGACGGTAAAAAAAATGAAGGGCCCTTTTTAAAGTAATTTGGGCCTTTTCGAGAGCCATTTGGGCCCTTTTCCTGCCGCGGATCACCCTGAGCGAAATCCTGGCTACGCCACTGTACTGAATATGCTTCTATTGCGGATAATATTGCAGCTACCGGTTCGAGCTAGTAATCAACAGTTGGGCCTTTCGGAGACCATTGTCTGCATTATTTTCAAATTGAAATCCAATGAAAACTGACAAAGAAAATTGAAATTTTAAAATTGATCAAGTCAATACCTTTCGGTGGCGGACGTAAGGTAACTGAAATACTGGGCGGACGGTTCAAAAACGAAGTGCGGTGGAAATCACACTGGAGAAACTACTTATGACGTATGCGAAACGTCACGAATATTGTCCTTTTGAAATATGCCCAAATATGCCCAACGGTTTTTGCGTTTCAAAACTCAGCAACTAGGTCGTTTTGGAAGGGAAAATTTCAGATTTAGAGGTTTCTCAGTACACCCGACAATCTTGCTATCTCAGTTAAAAACTAATGTTAAATGTGGTATATTCCCTTTCAAGGGAGCGTGTCTAGCCAAATACAGAAAATTGGTTTTACCTCCCAGCACATTGATCTTGCTTTGCAGAAACGAATGATGTCACTCCTTCCTCTGTAGCTGAATCCAGTAACTCATGATGTTGGGTTTCGTTTCACATTTTCCAAATGTCCTATGCCATACTTTTTCCATCCGTTTGGTAGAACACTACATCCGGGACTTTCGATACGCTCTCTGACACCGGTCCCTTATATATTGGCCCCGCGCCAATGCCCGAGTGTTCCGACACTTGTCAGATACTGTAGTGGGCGGGGCTGGTCGTGAGAAACTTATGAAGTCATGCGTCATACAGAAGAGAAGCTTGCCGATTTCTCCAAGAATATCAATCAAGTGCCCAAACAAAAATAATATTCGTATTTTTCAGCTGAATATACCCATTACTGCCAAACTTCAGGAAATTTGTCAATGTGAATATTGAAATTTGTCATTGAGGAAATTTGCCCCTATAACGTTTTCCGGATATATCGCTTTCTGAGCGTGTGATACGGCTTATGTCCACCGTTTGAAACATGGTCTCCATGAAGGATGTCCGGCCGTCCAGCAGCCTGAACGTCAACCGAAACCTCCGCTGTAGCGCAGGTCAGTACAATACTCAGCGGCACTATAGGCGTGGGAGGTGTGGCGCCCGTCACAGACGGCGGGGACATCACCCCCGAACGTCGGCCGAATTCCGTACACGAGTCCGTGGAGTCTCGACTCCGGCTCCGACTCGACTCCAACTCAGCTCAGCTCACTATATATGCTAGTCGCCAGTGTATAGGAGAAAAGTTGCCAGACTTTATCAATAATGACAAACATAAATAACAAGTGATCTACCTTCTCAGTTCTCATAAGTACCTACCGAGGACGGTAAGACTAGCCACAACGTTACTCAATCACTTATCCCACACGCATGCTTCAACCGACCAGCCGATCTCCAGTTATCAACCTCATTACTCAGTTCCCTTAGAAACCACTTCCTTTCGCACCGACTCAGCTTCCAAACGCCTGTCATCGCCAGACCCCGTCATCACCTCCCCAAACCTGCCACAAAGACTAACTTGGCCGGTGAATCACAGCCTCCCTCCCTCTCCGGATGGTTAATAAGGTCGATAACGGGCCCAATAACGCCAGACTCACGCACTAGCCGGCGCAAGATTCGCTAATAAACGCCGGCCTCAGTCGTATAGAGCGGTTCGGTTACGGGCCTAACGGCCCCCCGGCGGGCCTAACGACTCCCCGGCGGGCCACGAATTAGGCGCGGAGGCGGCGGCTCGGCCTTCGGGTGAAACTTGTATCGAGCGGCGTCGCCGCAGGAGGTCCCGCCGCCGAAAAGAGTTCACGTGAAGGGATGCTGGCATCGATAAATGTTACCGTATGTGGCATGAAGATGCTGGCATCGAGTTTTAGAGTAACGTGCCAGGCATGTGGTCCGTGGCGCGCCCTGGAGAGGGGAGGGGTGCGAAATCCGCCCACCCCTCCGGTTTTTCGACGATAGGGGAAAAACAACGGCGCGAAGTGCCTCCGTTTTTGCATACCTGTTTCAAAATAAATTACCCACATTATGGACAATTATTGGCCTTAGGTCATCTTAGGTTAGGTCACCAGACCAGGTCACGTGATCAACTCAACTCCAAAAAGTTTTTGATCGCATGCAGACAGTTTTGGAACGATCGGTTTCAAACTTGCAGCACGTCATAAGGTCACAAATACATACAATTTGCATTTCTCGGATTTCTGATACCGGCGGTTCAACTTTGTGACAACCAACACTTGTTCTTCAATAACTGTCGACAGAATGAAGATAATAGAGACGAGAAAACGGCACCAATGTGTTTGTCTCGTCGAGACACGTCACACAGTGTGCAACAGGACCTACTTGGGCCACCACTTAGAATCGGTTGACCTGAAATGAAAAGGTTATTTCGGTCATGTTAAGCACATCAACGCTGCAAAATAGGAAATTGTATGATCGACAACTCCCTGGACGAGCAAAGCATGATAAGCTATCAAAAGAATCGTATTAGCTTTAAAATCTTTGTTGTATAAAAAGGTTGTTTGCAAAACACAAACCTTAGTTTTTTGTAAATGAGCCTTTTCGACCTTCGATGGACCTCTGGAGCATTTATTTTTATGTGATCTGAAATTGAGGACATGAATCGAATTACAAAATTTCAGAAAGACTATATTCCTATTTCCACGTTATGCATCCTATAGTTTTCCATATAAAAGTTTACGGCTAGCTATTGGGGTACTGGGCGCAAGCCGATCCTAGATGAATCACTCATGAGAAAATCCTGGGGCATTCTGATGATACTATAGTGAATTCCATGATTGACCTGACCTAAAAGATCGAAGTACGTTCGATTAGAGCTTGTCTCGCAAAGCTGCGGCAAATGATACGCACTCCGTTTTCACGATTGTCGCTAACGTTTCAACGTGTTCTTCGCACATCATAGGGGGGGCGAAATACCCCCCAAATACCAGGGCGCAGTGTTTAAAGGGATTATTTCAAATAATATATCCGAATCTAAATCGTATGATTTCAGATATATATTTGTGAATCAATGATAAATCGATTCATGTTTTACTCTCTAAGTTGCAATGCCACGATTCCTACACCTAGCGCTTGCTGCATGGATCGAGCAATAATTAAATAATTCAATTTCTTAAATAAGCCATGATTGAATCGCTCCAAAAATGCATCAATGTGCAGGGAGCCTGGAGCAGAGTAATATGACAGACGGGTTATATACTATATACTCAGGTATATAGTCATGGTACGCAGCAATACGCTACCTAAAATAACAACATGCTACCACAGGACGAGGGTGACCACCATCACCGAGTGCTTCCTACCATCACCAGTCAATGTATCCGTCCGCCTCTCCCAGCCCCCCCCCACCGCTGCCCTCTTCCTCTCCCTGCCTGGGCCATAGGCGTGCTGGTATCCGCCCGCATTTACGGGCCGCAACGGGGAAAACATAAACATAACCTGGCGCGTGCCCGGCATCTTAACGGCGTCGTCAGTAAGGGCGACAGTTCCACGGTGAAGGGGCGGAAAGACGCCTCTGCGGTGACTGCGGCGTAGGTCGTGGGAGCTAGGGACACACGGTATACACAATGGCCTTTAATCGGTAGACCCGCATGCCAAGGGGCGCGGTATAGTGGGCTGAGGGCAGAAAAACGGAGGTGTCTGGAGGTGCTGGGAGAGGCGAGACGAGTGGAGCTGCTGGTTTTGAAACCACCGATCCGCAGCCTTGTTACCATTCAAAGTCCATTCAGATATTTGTTGTCTTTTTGGAGTACTTCTCGAAGTTGTGTAGGTTCTAGGAATTTAAACAAATGTAAACAGATTGTGAGATATTGTATTTGAATGACGCCCATGACCACATTCCTCTGCCCATTTTTATGTTCATATGTCCCTCATGCCCTCAAACACCGCTTGCAGTAAACTTAACTCTCCCGACTCGTACCGTTCCTCTCATTTTCCATAACTGCATACTAACACAAAGCAAACAAGCACTCTGGGCTCTGTATTCCTGCACAGACACTGGGGCCATTCCGTCGACTCTGACACTGCTCTCTGCCGTGGGACTGCCTCGTTCCATCACCAGACGGGCAGACACTATAGCCCGTAACAGTTCCATGCATAATTCTGGCCCGCCTGCGGCAACAGAGAACACAGCAGGGGGCGGGGAGGGGAGGGGGCGGGGCGGGGCGGGGCGGGAGGGGCGGGGTGGGAGGTGGTTGGCTCGTGTCTGCCCTGAGGGCACTGAACTGCACGGTAACCGCGCGGGCCACACGGCAACGCACGGTATTGTAGGTGTAGTGATGATTGTAGTGGGGTTGTGATGTCAGCGCAGGACACTACGGGGCTGGGAGGCCCGTAGTGTCGGCGTAGTGTATTCTCTCGTCACTGGACCATAAGTGACCAGTTTCAATCCGCTGGTAACATATAACCGGTTTTTAATTTCACGTCACTCGTCATTTTGGTATACTTGGTCTAGTCGCTGCTCAATGAAATGTTTGATTCACTTGTCTAATTGAAGGTTCATCCCATTGGTTCACTGATCCATTTCATTTGGTGTCCAGATCACTGGTGTATTGGTTCATTAAATGTCCACATAACTGGTTACCTTGTTCATCGGATGTCCATATCACTAGTATATTGGTTCATTTATTGTCCACACATCATTGGTTCATTAGTTCATCGGATCCCCAAATCATCAGTTCACTGGTTCATTTAGTGCCCACGTCACCGATTCACTGTCCTACTGTGCCTCAATCTGGTCCACTGTCCCATTGTGCGTCACACTGGTTCACTGTCCCACTGTGCGTCACACTGGTCCACTGGTTCAGTGCTCCAGTTGGTGTCAGCGCAGCCAATATCCATTAAATAACGGGCTAGTGACCGTCTCAGGCCCAATATGAGCCGAACGACGAGCGCTGAGCGGCCTCCGAAATCGACGCAACGGGGCCTCGCGCATTTCAAATGGACGCTGCGCCTCATGAAACTCCCTAGAGTTGATGATCCTCCGAGGACCGGAACGAGGACGGAGTTAAAATCTCAGACGAGGTCAGAGGTCAGAGCTAAGAGCCCGGGCGAGGACAGAGCTAAGAGCCCGGGCGAGGACAGAGCTAAGAGCTCGGGCGAGGACAGAGACAAAAATCAAAGGTCCGCCGCCGGTGTCTGGTTACGTGATGTCGGGAGAGACGTAAAACTGCGCAGAGTCCTATCTGGAATCAGTCAGCCTTATCTGTAAACTATGTTTTATTATCTTAATATACAGAGTTAGTCAAATATGTGTACATTGTATAGTATACGGTATCGGTGAGTAAGTCGGAGTCGGTTGTCATTATCGGTAAACTATGATTCAGCGTGTTGACATACGTACTTTGTCCGCTGCAGAAACGTAAGCGGACGTGGCCGCAATCAAAGGTGATGAGATTTCATCCGCGAAATTTAATCACCACGGTGATCTAAAATCTATACGTTTTTATCTTCTTGTTCAGAGAAAACAAAATATGAAACGTGAAATATCACCGATGGCTTTCATATCGTTGAGGAAATCAATTTTTTATATTTGAATTTGTGATGAATTGGGCTTCTTTCCTTTTCTTCCCCCTTTTATTGGTTTTCAAGCGAGAAGCAAAGGCTGACACTTCTTCAAAGTTATGTTCAAACTTTTGATTGGATGGATTTACGAGATTATATCCCCAGCAAAACGACACTATTTGTGTGAATCCCTACACGGCCATACAAACGTGATATTCCAGTTAAACGACACATTTGTTGGCGATTGTTTGTTGTGTCGGAATCGATAGGGTTGCAATTTGTCAATATGTCAACGGCTTCACAATTACCGCAACATCGGTTTTCATAATGGGAATTGATACATAGTTGAACTATTTGTTTCTCATTCTAGCGGAAAAATAAAGTTAATGCGCGCACTTGGTCAAAGTCGCAATGGTGAAGGAATAGGGTCACGCACTCGGTGCGTAAGATTTTGCAGCGCTCAGCCTCTGTTTTTAGGAATATTGTGGAGCACATTGCATGAACAAATATGGCAATCAATTGTAACAAGCTCATTCATTCATTTCCATTCATTTCCATTCATTTCCATTCATTTCGAATCATGTTCGGCATGAACGACGGGCGTGTTCCCGTAGGGATGTAAAAGCCATGCAGATTCATTGAGCAATTGATTACAATTAGCTATATAATAGTATGCCTATATATAACCACAAGGAGCGGGTTTTATTGCGTGAACTCTTTAGTATATTTATAACATTCACTGCCATACCGACCTCGGGGGGAAACAAAAATGAAAACCATTATACTTCGATTTACAAGTAACCAATGTCACATCATGCTCTTCCCACATGCTGTTCGGCGTCATTTGCAATACGCCCCTGTTCAACAGAGTCCTAGTCTCAGGAGACGCCTGCCACCGCGGTGTCGACAGAAGTGTCGACAGACAGCTCACCGACATACCGACACATCGACAAACCGACACATCGACAGACCGACACATCGACAGACCGACACATCGACAGGCAGACACATCGACAGACCAGTGCAGGTTGCGGCACATGCGCTGGCTCAGCAGAGGTGAAAAATCGACCTGGTTCTGCTACCCAGAGTAGCGGAAACTTCTGAATTCATACCCCAGAGATAGACACAGAGGGGTTCATCGATTGGAAGATTCTGAAGATCACAGATCTGAGGCATTTTGAATGATTGATGTATGTCGTTTGCAGAAGCATGAAGTCAAACATTTCCACAGCTGTGTTGCAAGTATTCGTTGATTTCTCACCTTAGGCTGTCCGTGCGGCCAGACAGAGACGAGAAAAAGGTTGCTGACATTGGCCCAGTACAACCGCACTCTCCCTCGAACCGGGCAGTACAAATAATATCATTGGCGGATCCAGAACGGTTGTTTTTATAACGGGTGGTTTGGGGGGCTAAATTCCACAGAGTCTCAACCAATTCTGAAAACCTATCGGATTTTCGTTTGCTTATGCATTGATAGCTGATTTGAAATCAACTTTTCTTAGTAAAAGTTTTATGTTTTCTACTTTATCAGGAAATGTGTCAATTTTGCGCCGATTTCAGGCTTGTTTTTGGGGGGCATGGCTGCTTTGCCCCCTGGCTATGCAGGTGCATTACAAAGGGCTTTTCGGAGTTCACATTTTGCAGGTGCTTGGGCTGTCAGAGGCGGCTTGGGTTTGCGATCGTGTCGACTGCTTTGGTCATTTCCCTACAGGGAAAATAAGCGAGACAAACTTGTCTCAACATTTCGCCAGGTTTGACTTGCTGAAGAAACATCGAATACTCTTGCATACATGGTTAAGTGGATATTTCAGACTTGTAACCAACTCAGAGTTGAGTCATGAATCGATTCATGAGTAAAACAAAATGGATGAGTCATGAAACGAGTCAATTAAATTGAGGTATAAAAACAGCACTTGAGTCAAGACTCAAGAGTCGAGGTTATTCGGCTGTTGAATCAGACTTGAGTTGACTAGCATTACAAATTAGTCGTTACAAGTTTGGAATGTTGATTGTTGACTCATTATCCTTATGTGCGTGCTGCTTCCCATTGCATCATTTATTTGCTAAAGCAAACATATTGTCCAACCTAAGCTGTTTATTCATATAAGATATACCCTTCCTCGGCATTCATCTTTCCAAAGTCATCCGAGTCATTAGGGAAGCCAAAGTCATCACATCATGTCTGTTTCAAATAGTGTGTGTGTGTAGAATGACAGACAAGCAGCTCCTAGTAATGGGAGGGCAGCGGCAACTGGGAAAAGTCACGCAATATTGCTCATCAGGGAATGGGGTCACGTTGGGGTTCATATCGACCCCTTTCCCCAGGGACAGGGGCACTGACGGACACGACCGGGGGACGAGTTGGAGTCACTCGCAAAGGGTGAGTTAATGACAGGGGTGTACTCATCATAGAAGACAAAGAGAAGTGGATTAATATGGCCTATGGGGTACAGTTGGAAACCAGAAATAACGAATGCGTCGAAAACCGGTACGAGGTGCAGGGCCAGGAGGGATAAGAAGACAGAAGCGACATTTCCAAAATGCTGAATGTTTGACACGGGTCTCCGTCGCGGTGGAGACCTGTGCAGTGTGCATGGGTGTAACTCTGTATGTGGTTGGTGTGGAAAGCTCCACACCAACATGAAAGTTGGTGTGGAAAATCCACACCAACTTATTGTAGGAGATATGCAAATTTGATCATCCCAGGGGCTTTTTTGGGCCGTGTGTACATAAAGATTGTCCTTTTATGAATAACAATTCATTTTTGCATCATTATAGGACGATGGACGAAATTCGGGAAGTAAAAAAATATTTATCAATGATAATCCACACCAACTTTGAAAACGTTTCTACGCCCATGGACCTGTGGATCGACGGTGCACCATCGTACACTGACTGATACCACATCGCTAGCCTTTATAACCCAACGTTACTACACTGTTACCCGCAGTCACCGCTGGCACTATGCCTGGCTGTGACACTTAGCGGGTCAGATAAACCATTACCAGAACATTTATTATCGCGACCTGGGTGCGGGCATACCATCCGCATGGTCTACTTAGTCAAATCCTCCGCTGCTGCTAACTGTTTGACGCTGCTGCTCCCCTTCCTTCTCAGCGCTCCTGCTGTCAAAATGTGCAGGCTGGCGGCTCTGTTGCCCCTACCGGCGCACCCGGTGGCGAGAAAGCGGCGCGGCGGCCGGCGCACGTGCGCAGAATGCCGCCGCAGTCAGGTGCGGTCCAGATGTTTGGCGCGTTACATGTATTGATTCAACTGGCGGGGCCCGGCCCGCCGTGTCGACGGGTCGGGTTTGGCGGGTTTGCGCCGCGTTGGCTCGTGTCCGCCGTGCTTAAAAACACCCGCGCCACGGGAACCGCTGGTTGTGGCGGGCGGGCTGTGGCGGGCAGCGGGGTCCGGGTGGGGCCGTCACGGGGCGAGCGGGCGCGAACGTGCCGGGGCCGCCCGGGCAGCCAGAGACTAAACACAGTTTGACGGCGGGTTGGGCGGGGCGGAGCCGCGGCAGAGGCGGTTGGGACTGGAACCCGGCGGACGACCGGGCGGTGGCCTGTAAGTCATGTTTGCAGAGGCAAAAGCTGCGACGGCGGCCCCGCTGTAATGTTCGCAAGGTGAAGGATTTTGACAGTGTTGCGCATTGCGCATGCACGTCCATTGTAGGAGGCTTTGAGGCGTAGTTAGGCCCCTTAGAAACTTGATTTCTATTGATTTCAAACAATATCGTTTTTTCACAGCGCAACAGGACCCAAGTGACACTTATCGGGTCCATTATGGCTTTAAAAAGAGTGCTATCGGATCAACTTTCACACCTCAATGTCGAGATCCGAATGGGAAAGTCTGTGTTGTGACGGATGTGAACGAGGTGTGTGAGTGGTTGAGAAACCGTTTAACATGGATGTTTTGAAGGAAGGGCTTAGTCAAAGAAAGAGGTACGTAAGTTCTTACGCTGGCTGATACTCATGGTATTTACATGAGGTTTGAACGAGCGAGGCAGCCTGGTAGTAGTCAAGAAGGAAAAAAGCTGGGTCTCAGTCGAGTGGGCTGTAGCAGAGGGAAGTAATCACGGGGCTGGATAAAGATTCTCTGGACGCCGGCCTCGTCCTGACGATTCACACGGGGAAACGGTCCTGGGGCGGTGCGGTGGCGTGGTGTCGAGGAAAACGCTGGGACGGATCGGCGTATAGTCAAGGAGAGAATAAGCTGTTGTAAACCTAAATGGCTATCGATCGTAAAGAACGAGAGAAGTAAGGAGTAAGCATTAGACGAGTGTAAGGTGCTGTAGTCAGAGAGAAAGAGCTGGAGTAAGACAGGGGGCTGTAGTCAGAGGAGAAAACCTGGACGGTAGGCCTATAGAGTCTAGAAAGGAAACGGGAAGCACAAATGGAGTAAACCGTTTCCGGTTTTAATATTGGCTGTATAGTAGTTCAGAGGGAAAGGCTAGTACGGTGGTCTGTAGTCATGGTGAAGAAAAGCTGTGTACCGGTGGCGCTCGGCTAGTCAGAGGAAAAAGCAATACTTAGGAACGTAGTGGACTATATGTAGTCTAAATAATAAATATATATAACGTTAAAGAATAGGAAAAAAGTTACTAGTGACGATTAACCGGTTAGCTGTTAAGTCCATTAGATAAGAAAAAAAGCTATTGTAATAACAAGTGACAAGCAGGGTACTGTAACTCAGTCAGCTTAAGTGAAAGCTGGAACGTGGTCATGACTGGCCAGTAGGAATGAGAACGAGCAGCCGGGGACGTGTAAATGATACATAATCTGACAACATTGGACAAGGCAAGAATCTCCTTACGATAGATGTTAACGCAAGAAATACACAATCGGAGATTTACCTAAGATGTCAATAATCATTCGGCATAATTTCTTCGCAGGAAAGTGGACATCTCCGCGGGGATAGGATCTATTCTGTATGGCTCAACGACTCCAATAACAGATGTCAATATCTTATAGAAAAGTGAACATCTTCTTCAGCTTGATCCATGTCTGCAGGAAGATCCTAAGCTTTCTTGCTTTAAGAAGACATTCATCAATTTTAGCTATTATCAAACTTAGTGGAACCTAAAATTTTAAGACACATAGTCTCTTTTAATTATGCTGGCAGAATATTCACAATTTAATTGAGCATGCCTAAGCATATATAGCGTACCTATATCAAGACCTCATACTATAAACCTTAATGGTGAGAAATTGCTCAGGATGACCGCAAGATACTAAAACAGCTATGATTACTTCCGCGAAAGCACAACAAAGGTCAATGGCAAGATCTTCTAAATAATAACTGACGGTTCTCGGATCTGAGGTCACGGGCTTCCGATCATCTGGTCTGCATCGTGGTACATTCCCATCAACTAAGCATTTGACTGACCACGAGGCTGAATTTGGTAACCAGCTGTTGCTATTTGTGTTTGTGCGATTCCCGTGCATGTCTTAGTAGCCCGGGTTTATATAGCCTTGCTACGTTACGCCAGTCGCCTAAAAAACCGCTCCTGCAGCCAGACCTTGCACATTGCACAACACCTCCACCGTGATTCCCCACGTTTGGTGCCCTCCCGATGACGTCATGTCATTTCGCTGCCTACGACCGGCGTTGCTAGCCTGGCCCTTTATCGAATGAAGAATAATCTCTCGAGTGCTTCAAAATGTAGAGTCAACTTTGAGAAACCACTTGCTCTCAAATTTTGCAAATAACCGTATTACTTAACCCTTTAAAGTATGGTAGGCCCCCAAAGCAAGGATGACTGGCATGACCTCATAATTTTGCATGCAAAACTCACGAAAAATTGGATGAGTTGTAGCGTTAGGTGAAATTGGCTTATTTTTACGCAAATCAGTCTCCCATACCAGCAAAATTAATTATTAGTGCATCATCATTTGGACATGCCAAGGTATCAATTGTGTAGCTTAGTGATAATTTGGCTTATTTTCTACCAGAATATAGTTGGCTTTCTTTTGGCATGGCCTTCTTCAAGCGAGCGCTCTTTTGCTCGCGTTTCTTCGCATGTGCTTTTCTTCGGCATGGCCGCTTTCTTCCAGCGATGCCGCCTTTCTCAGCATGCTTTCCCTTTTTTTGTTGCAACGTGTTCTGTATATCGCTAGGACAGCAAGAACTAAAAACCAAATCTAGTTTATCATGACTGGAGCGCATTTACCTTGTTCCCATTATTGCTCTCGGTCGCGCGCCCATGCCCCGTTCTATTTCATACCAGAAATTATACCTGCTTTCTTCGCATGCGCCTGTTCTGTCAGCATGCTCTTATGGGTTCTCTTTTTCGGCTTGTCACGGGGCGGAGATAGGCTGCCGTCCGGCTTATGCTACTCAAGCGATTGAGCTTTCTGCCAGCATGCTCCTTTTAATCGTTCCTTCGCCGAGTAAGGCCCTTTCTTCAGCGATCCTCTTTAGAAATATAACGTATAGATCCCGTTTTCTTCTGTTGCCGGTTCTTGGAACGTTAGTGACAATTGGCTTATTTTTACCAAGAATTAGTTGCTTTCTTCAGCATCACGCTCTTCGGGCATAGTTGCTTCTTGGCATGTGCTTTCTTTCTTGGCATGTTGCATTGTGGCTTCTTTCTTTCTTGCATGCTGCTTTCTTTGCATGCGGCTTTCTTCAGCAAAATTGCTCTAGTCTTATATCCGCCTTTCTTCGGTCATCAACCTGCGGCTCTTCCAGAAGCATGCTGTTAAGAATAACGGTAGTATGGTAATGCGTACGGCTATGGCCGTCAGTTCTCGCCGCTTGGGTAGCGTTAGTCAACGTCACGATGACACGTTGCACTTATTTTCTACGAACAAAAGGAATTAGTTGCGCGTTCCCATGCAGCTCATGGTCTCTCTAAAAATCATATATTGGGATTCCAAGTGTGCTCGCCGCCTTGGGGGAAACCCTTATTTCCGGAAAAATCATAGTCGAGAGACTTGCCTATGGGATAGGTCGGAAACTATAGTAGTTACCACCCCTGGCCAATTTGTACTCCTTAGAGTTTGACGCTTGCGGCTTTTCGAATAAACTTACCGGGCCGGAACTCCGCATCTACTCAGAAATTAGCGACTCACCGAATTTCAGGAACAGCTGTGGTTCTCGATGGTAATAATATAAACTTGAAATTGCGTCCAGAAGTGCTGATCTCGAGAAGCGGTGCCAGCATACTTATCTCCTATATTTTTTCCACCACCATATGGAGGGAATGGCACAAACAGGCTTTTGTTCTATCACCATTGCAGGCGCTATAGCCTGTGCCGTACATTCATCGCTTTCGATAGTGAGTTCGGAGACAGGGTAATGCACACGCCGTTCTCTAGAAGAACCCGCTGGCTTTTGTCCGAAGAGCCCCCGCAGGTTGGGTGGGTGATATGTGAGGAAATCTAACCATAGCGAGGTCAGTCACCGCCCGGAGAGGTGCCTAAAAAGATTCCAGCGCTCGGATACAGGGTTTCCAATACAAATCCCGGCTACGAAATATCAAGTAGACAGATGAACATGAAATATGTCGGGCGATATATATCTAAAATATGCATGTGTGTGTCCTTATCGGGATATTCAATGTCTGGGGTGCCCCAGGAATGTTCAAGAAGAGGAAAAACGAGAGGTATTTCGAGTTGTTTGAGACACCACGTGCCATACTCGGTAAAACCTCAACTTAGCTATTTTACTAATTCGATAATGTAATTAACGTTCTTATGTCGAATGTGAGTGTATCACCTCTACGTTAGTGGGAGGTCTTCCCTCAGATAAGAAACTCCACCACCTCAGAAATGTGTAATACCTGTAAATGGTAAATTCGTGACATATCTTCCCACATTCTCGCGCGCAGGCTATGACACAGGGTGGACCGGTTTTGACAGACACCCAACTCTCGGAGCGGGGCTATCTCTCGGGTAGACGACGGCACATCACCAAGAGCAGATGGCCACGAGCGATGGAGAATCCGTGTCCCCGAAATCAGCTCGGTGGGACTATAATACATAGTATACACCACGGGACCAACTACATTGCAGAATGCGCCTCAACGAAGACCGGAAACCAAATTAAAACTCATTGCAGTAAGCTACTTAGGTTCCTCCAATTATACACCACGGGACCAACTATATTGCAGAATGCGCCTCAAGGAAAACCGGCAACCAAACTAAAACTCATCGCAGTAAGCTACTTAGGTTCCTCCACTATCAAAAATTACACTAATAAGTGATAACATTCTTCATTAAAACCTGCTACTGTACTTTTAGAACTGAAGCCAGTCGCCTGGAGAGTGGAGCGACAGCGTGTTCATCGACTGGCCTCAGCAGAGCTGCGAGATAGACTCGAGATGACGTAACACACGTGCACAAGCCGTGCAACTTGGCCAGCATTGACTGTCGCAGCCGCTCCGCACTGCCGAGCGAGTGGTATTCCCGACCCTCACCCCCCCCCCCTCCCGAGCGATGCAGCCAAGCTCAACACCATCACCATCATCACTGTCCGCTACATCCCCGAACTCGCGCCCTGCGCACGCCTCTGTCATCCCGGCCTGATCGAAATCCGGCTGGCTCAGTCGGTAGTGCGTTAGACTCGGAATCCATGGGTTCAGGACTCGGAATCCATGGGCTCAGGACTCGGGAATCCATGGGCTCCAGGTACGAGCAGGCGGCTACTGGTGGGGTCATTCGGTCCCCGTTTGGTTCGGCGTAAGACCCTTGCGATAAATGACGGCAGTCAAATCGTCGCCTACATGAACCCGTCCTAGTCACACCCCGGTAACCTCGGATTGCACATGCCTCCGTGACCCCTGACCTGGGCACGCCTCTGCGACCCTATAATGCCCCCGGATTACGCAAAGCTCCGTAACTCCCGTCCTGGGCACGCCTCTGCGACATCCGGTCTGCGCACGTCTAATTCCAATCCTGCACACGCCTCTGCGGCCTGAGAAGAGCGTCGCCTCGGATATTGCGTCTCGCGATTTACGATGCCGGCGGACTGCAGCTGTGAGTCCGGTCCGTCCCAGCGGGTCCCAGCTCCGTGAGCCGAGCGTCGCAGCGATGGTTACTGACGGACCAAGGCCGGCTGAGACCCCTAACTAATGCCGGACTGGGACCGGACTGAGACCGGACTGAGACCGGACTGAGACCGGACTGACACCGGACTGACACCGGACTGAGACCGGACTGAGACCGGACCGAGACCGGGCTGAGACCAGACCGGACCGGACTGAGACCGGACCAGACCAGACCAGACCAGACCGGACCGGACCGGACCGGACCGGGCGGAACGAGAAGGGAACCGGGTCAGATTAGGGCAGGACATTTTCCAGGAGACGGTAGCTTCGCCCTGCGGGAAGGGCCTGTCCATGGGCGGTCGCCCGGTCAGCGTTCCATTTTGACGCACTTTACCCCTTCTCCTTCGTCCCATGGCTGCGCAATGGTCCGCCTGGACCAAAGCGGCCTTATCCTAACCAAACCCCAAAAGCCGTCCCTAGAGGAGGAGGTAGGTCCTGGTGAAGTTCCTTCCCCATGACTTACCGCCACAGAAGTCAGATCCGTCAGACTGATGTTATGCGCCGCGTCTCTGCAAACAGAAGATCACATCAGACGACAGAATGGCTACGTATGAATCGACAAAGCGAATGGCACATACATGACAGACGGTATGCGGCTAACCAAACAAGACGTGAATGGTAAATATGCCAAGAGAAAGTATAGAAGGAGCACAAAATAACAACCCCCAGACACGGATAACATGACCTCCCACGGCGTACACCATATCATATCACACGACACACCATACACGCTCCAATAAATTAGACATCCTCGGCAGAACACATCCTACGCGCCACATTGCGCCCCATTCAGTGCTGATGTGAGGCTCGCGAGTATTCTGCGAAATCGACGCAGTAGTGGCCGCCCGGGAGATGGTTCGCGGAACAATCAGAGGCGGCAATCAGCCACAGCCGGCCACTGGCCACTGCAAACACCACCGGCCACTGGCCACACTGGCCACACCGGCCACGAATGGCGGCCACGACCGGCCATTGAAAGCGCGGCAGATGTGCGACGCTTGCTGTGTGGACGAACCAGACAGGAACAGAGCTGTGAAAAGCGGAATGAAGGCTGGTTCTAAACTATGTAATGACTGCGATATAATCATGTTATATATTTAAGGTGACCTTCAAAATGATGATAACGATGATTGGGGTTTTAGGGCGGACCGACAGCGAAGGTCACATGACCTTCAAAATGGTGAAAGGGTGTGTTGCTAGAGCTGAAATATTAACCTGATGATAGGAAGCCCGGCATGATATCTTCCATGAGAGTGGAAGGTTGTCAGGAGACAAGGAATGTTAGTTAAATGTGTCATTACGTCATATCTTCCTTGGAAATTCAGTTTCATAGTTTCGTCAGCGTATGTCCCCGTCATGGAATCAAAAATAAA